>JAMKCH010001077.1:0-49130 GCA_023653785.1 Ophioderma brevispina | reverse complement strand
ATGATATTTACTTCTCGAGTTATAGGTTTTTTTAGAAAGCATCATCGAACTAAAATTTATGCAACTTTTCATGCAAATTGTGCTATTGTTTAAAAACTACAAGCGTAAATTTTTGTAAATATCATCTGGTGAAGCCTTTGGACTCGTCTGCAACTGATTTCTAATCCAAACCGCAACATGTACCACACCATTTTAAATGGTTCAGTGAAATCTCGGCCATTTCATCTGTCAGGCCCTAATGATTCTCCCATTTTACTGCACCAATATGTTACGTTACACCAGAAAGGTTATCTCAAAAGAAAAACACATTGTTATTACGAATGTTCCTACAAATAGCCAGATTGCATCACTTTCTTTAGTTTACTTGACGTATGGCAATTCACGTTCGCCTTTACTTTGAATTCGATACTGTATGCTTTGTTACTAAACTCCATAACGAGACCTAGAAAGTAACCCTGGTGAGAACCAGGAAAAGAAGCCATCACAACAAAGAAACGCAGTAGCTCGCTTGGTTATTATTAACTCATTGTGTTCTTTGCTGTTTATTACCGTAAAGTCAACAAAATCAAGAAATCGTCATAACGAATTGGAGAGGTTTTCTTTTTGGCCGAGAAGACAATGCAAAGACTGCCTGGGTTGTCGTGGGTCTCAACGTTAGTCAACGCTGCAGTAACCCCCGTCCGTTTCAGCCTGACGGAATGTCCGATTCGAAAGGCTTGTTACCATTGTTCACCTGGCTTTCAATATTAAGTAAAGTTTCAAACTAGGATAAAAACCTTAGTAATAACCTAACATATGCAATGACAGAATAGATGAAATAAATGTTACAAGTCCGTAAAGTAAGTATATAAACCTGAATCTGCATCTGTAATTAATTCCTACTAAGAAGGATAAGAATCAATACCAGAGCGCCCCCAATTTCAAATTTGAGATTTTGCACAGTTGTGTTCGTCATTGTCTAGTAAACTCTACTTGCAAATTGTAATGCCAAAAGTGCGTATTTTCATAATAGAAGCGAATTTTGTAATTTGAATTAGAATCTACTCTAGTAATTTAATGGCGAACTGGAAACGCCAAATTTCTGTCCGTCCATTGGTGACAATAGTGCCACCCACGAAAATGAACTCTAACTTCACTTGCTTTAACCAACGGAACATAATTGAATTGAAGTATACACGAAATGCGCTAATTTCCCGGCTATATCACATTATAAGGCCTTTTCCAGCATCCGTTGAATTAAAAACAGGTATACATACTGTCCCCCCAAAATATACAATCAAACTAATTAAAATATATATATAAACTGTACACTCTATGAGATATTCTGTTTTTTATGTTGTAGAGCAGATACTAAGCTAAATCCTCGTTTTTATTTCATCCAATTTGATGCAACCTAACGGTGATATTGTCAATTGAACACAAAGGATCAAATACACTCCTTGGGCCATTGTCACTTAAGGTTCAGGAAACCTAAAGGTATAAGGTATGTTATCTTGTGGATTTAAACTGTTTTCACACAAAGCAATTATTGTATGAGATCTGATTATCATGCCCAATGAAGTTAATCAATATTTTATTCTTTAACCGTGGAAGCCCCAGTGCTGTGCACAAAGCATACTTCTTCGCACAAATACAAATGAGAGCGCCGCTCATTACTGAATGGTGACGCCATATTTGTGATACGGCTTGGGGAGATTTCGGACATTCTGCCACTGTGTAGTTTTATGACGTGTTTTTAGAGACTTTTTAGACCTCAGGTGGTCAAAATTATATGCGCATGATAATGGGAAAATCCGGATGGTCTCGGCATTGTCAGCTGAAAACAGAATTCAAATCAGACTTCCATTGGTGAATGTTGGTTGTTTACCCACTTCGTGGTAGTAAGTTGCCCATGAGTCAATCCAGAAATTGGGGGTTGAAAAAGTACTCCTAAATAATCGTATATTATTCGCGATAGAATGTGACTAGTGAGTGAGATGTACTATTTGTGTCGGTTTCACTTGGTCCATTCTCATCTATGCAGAGTGACATGAACTTTTACTATTCTGCTGAATCATTACAAATATGCTGGCTATTTTCCGGCGTGGAACCAAGTTTGTATGGTGAAATGCAATGGGAGTATTGATGCTGTCATAACTTACTATGCGCGGACTGTGCTTATGACTCTCAGACAGGTCGTCCAGTATGCGGCGCGTCAGCATGGCTTGCTTGACACGTACAATCTTATGATATAATAAACAAAAACACACAAAGATTAGTGCATCGGTATGTGGCGTATACTGCAACGCGGGTCATTTAAACTTAGGTCAATCAGCCGTGGCTTGATCGCGCGCCTACATGTGCTTCATAAGTTCTCGCCACATCACGTGCGCATCTGGCTTATCGTTTCAATTAACGAACTGGCGTAATTTTGTTACTACACATTGCTCGCGCCAGTGCGCGTCGTGACACCTCAGGACAAGCTCGAGCGTTACTCGCATTTCCAGGTCAAAACCTCTATACAGTCGACTCCATAGTGAGCTCAAGGCCGCGTTTGGTAAGTCTGGTGTGCGAAAGTGACGCGACGCACCTCAGCTGGCGACAATAATCTGACAATCGCTGTACATTTTACCTGCTGAAACTAAGGTGGACGGCCACAGCTCTCTGTTATAGCGGGTGCAGATCAACATTGTGTGGCGAAGCATCGTCTCATATGGGGCGCTCTCTATGAGACAGGCTAATTCCCACCCCCCCCCCATTCCCCACGACCTCCAAGATGCCAGGGAGCACACAATATGATGAAACATGTTGAACAATAGAACAAAAACAGGAAAGCGATGGTTGGTGTATCGACGGCTAAGTTATAACTTGCAACGTCAGTTTTATGGTTCTGTCTCTTCCGTTCCTGCTGACAACCTTCTGAGTAAAGCCGTTACAACAAGCACGTTTGGAAGCTGGGTTCTCCAATGTGATATTTAGTGGCGATTGGTGACATGTTACATAAAAGGATGCAGGCGCTACCATCGTGACGGACACCGTGCTCGTAGGAGCACACATCTTCGATCTACCTACTCCACTATGTCGAGCTACCTCTTCTACGCTTATTACTTATGTGGTGATTACTCGCATGGCATACACGAAGGAATCGTGGTGTTTATCTTTCAAACTGGCAACGCTGGGCCTATCGGGCATAGCCGAAACTGAACAAACGGTCCTATCAGATAATTGTAACTCAGAACCCCCCAAAATCCTACGCACGAAACTACTTTCATGAAAGCTGAAACACCTCCTAAGTAAAGAATAGTAACTTCTACCGTTTCAGAAGATCTAGATTCTGGCCCAAAACATCAAATCTTTTTTATTTTTTTTTAAAATTAGGTTAAAAACGCGTGTTTTTTTGTTTTTTGATTTCAATTTTAAATTACCCATGCAACTGTGTAAAAATTGGGAGCGCCCTACAAAGTACACACAAACATTTCTTCGTGTAGCTATTGACACTTGCCGCTTATATCCAAATAATTGAAAACCCTATCATGTAGGCAAGCTACAGAAAAATGTCAAATAAGTGTCATCCCTCTCGATACACTTTTCACAAACGGTACGTCAAGGGTGAATTCAATTTACCAATCCTGAAGAGAAATAATTGATACCTCAAATTTATGTAGTTATTACTATAAGCTAAATTTCAACAACCCGTTAATTTGTATTTAGGAATATTTGATACAGTGGCATATTACCCAATAGGGACCATCATTTGTTCCTATCTGACGGTGCCTACTTGGCAAAACATTATTTTTCTCTAGCGTTCCTCCTCTCTAGAACCCTAGTTATGAAATTAGTGGACACACCTTAAATTTGAATACCTTTTATCTTTTAACAGCTCACAATTAAACAAGGATTGAATCCGGAAGTGGTATGGTCTTCTCAATATATTAGGGGTTGGAGTGCAGAAATGGATATTTTTTCTTCACATGTCTCCATCTTCTTTCAACACACGTCAGTGAATTCTTACAGGCCATCTTCTGAGTGCTAAAACAAATCAGAAAGCTTTTTGGCCGAAGCATGAATTTTTTCAGGCTACTGTAAATATCACTTTTAAACCTTTTGTCATGAAACTCACACAATAGGTATATTTTTCCTATTTCAGAAAAACCAAAAAAAAACGATACTCGTAGTCATATTGTGCTATTTGCTAGAAATTCCTCAAAAACGTGCACTGCATTAGATACAGCTAAACCCATTGGCTCAAGAAATCATTATACAAAGTCCCTGGCCTCATGGCAGAAAAACATATTTCTTTACAAAATTCATTTCAAGTGAGGCAAGGCAAACCAAATAACCAAAACAGACCCAGATCTTATGGGTTACTGGATGGTGAAGACAGTGGTATTCGAGTTTCGTTGCCAGTGGTCAAACCTTCACTATATAACAATCTGTCATACCCTGTTCCAAGTGTGATACTCCCGGGAGTGCTTTTTTCATAACTCAACAAGTATTCTCTATGATCTCCGCCCTAACAACAGAACTATATTTGCCGTATAGAACCGTGGTCGATGGTCTATAGGGCAATTGTAATTGTAACTTGTGGTAAGGTCAAGAGCCGTCGCGATACAACCAGTTTTACATAACAGGCAGTCCATGGCCAATGCCATGCCATGTGTTTTCATTCCAACTGTGATGCTAGTTCAATATTAACATACAAAAGACAGTAGAAGGCAACTATCGTCGAGTATAGTTGGTTCTGATTAGGGGCTACTGATAATTTTCAGAGCGCAATTACGGTGAGAACTGATATTGCAGTGCTGTACTCTGAGTGACGGCGCTACCCACTCTTGCAAGGTGAAGAACATTTGTCTTGCATGATATGAGGCAAATTCCTCTGAATCCTTGATTCTTTTGGAAACAGGTTTTTTATATTTAGGGAAGCAATATACCTATGCTGATGTGCTAGTAATATAAATGTCAAGGGTTTGATTTTGGGGCCAATTTCTAGGTCAAGGTTGCGAATGATGTCACTGTCCCCACCTAAAAGCCCATTGACTGCAGGTAACAAAACGGAAGTCCTTTTCCAACCGAAAAATGCATCTTAGCGAAAAATGCTCCCGATTGTTTTCAGCAACCAAATGGCCGACGAATCCACTCGTTTGAAAAAAAGATCGGCACTGCCCACCCCCTAATAGTATTAACCACACACTACGAGAATGCAGTTGCCCCGAGCCAGAAAGTGTCACGGAATTTGAGCTACACCTGTTCTTAAAAGTCACACTTAGTGAAGAAATGTGCCATCCTTTATTCCCAAGCAGCAGACGTCTGCAATCTCCACACCCCATTGTTGACCCCAGTGTCAGAATACGTCCAATGTCCCTTTTGTGCCAATCTTAAAAGGGGCAGGCGACGTTTGGCGGGCGCCTCACAGGCGGGAGTGTTGTGGGTTCGAACCCGCCGGGTCATACATCAAGACTTGAAAAAGGGTAGCCATACGGCCTTCTCTCACGCGACTTCGCGTTCAAAGAATGAGACGTAGGCGTAAAGGGAACACGCGGAGCTACCAGAGACTAATCCCCCTACTGTAGCTTTCCCTGCATTTCGAGGAGCAATTTCAGATATTTGTTAATGTCACCTTACATACATTTTGGCCATCATGTATGCCTTGACCTGAACTTTCCAAATCGCTACGTTAATTTTTCAGCCTTTGTTCCTGGTACCATGCTAGGCCTGTGATTGGCTGAAAAAAAATTATTTTGAACAAACGTACTTACACACCGTGTTTGACGTACATTAATGAGTTTGGGGAGAAGCTCGTTGTCTACTGTGCTTTTCTGAATTGGTTGCCATGGCAACCGGAATCCAGCCAAGCTGCATTTTTACTTGAATAACTTATAAATGGGTGGGACATTACAATTCCGGACGACAGGGTTTTCTAGAGCTTAGTCTTCTTAAGATCTGTGGCCCTAAAATTTCAATTCTCTAGTACAATTTTACTTTCGTTTCTAGTTACTGCTTGTCGTATTGAAAATTGTTGTCCCTATTTTTGAGGGTGTCTTTTTTCGAAATGAGTAATAGGCCTTAAGGTCCGTATGCACAAAAAGGCCTAAGTTAGACCAGGTTTTAAAGTTAGACCTGTTCTTACGTCAAAAGTAGGTTTTGCCTTTTCGCACTTCTTCGTAAAGTAATAGCAAATTTGAAAGATTTAATGCAAATGTTCAAAATTAAAGACAATATCCTCGGTTAGTGTAAAGGAAATGTCATTTCAGGGTGGCGCACTCAACTTACACTTAGCCAGGTCATCACCTTTAGCCCCGGTCTAACTCTTTGTGCATACGGACATTACCAGCTTTTGTGCTATCATTGACGTGCGCTATGCTTATTTGAATAATTCGCTTGTTTTGCAATTTTTTTCTATGTAATAGTAATTATCAGTAACGATTGTAATCAAAGCTTTGGATTGCAAAAGCATGCGAATTGGTAAAAAAAAAGAAGTTGTGTGTAATAACAACTGCTGGTGTGACGGTGACTAAAGAAATACAATAAGAAAGGTATCCAGTAATGGGGGTAAAAGTGAGCTTATTTAATCTTTTGTCATTTTATTGAATTTATACAAACTTTAAGAAGAACACAAACCACGTGCCCAACTATAATTATTTTTGTCGTGTCAAAAAATAGTGTTGCTGTACTCCCTGGGTGAAACTATAAGACAGGCGTAGTAGTGACAATGCTTTTGCGCCAAATGGAATTGATCGTCCTCCTATATCTCTTGATTACGTCATATCTTCGTGTGACCGCAGAGCCGGAATTTTTAGTCAATAAGTATTTCAAGCTAAGCCTGAATATAGATGGGTGCATGTGACGCTCCACGCCGGACAACGACATAGCACTGCCCCCAGTATCGGGAGCACATGCAGGGCTTGGTTACTTTTACAATTCGCGCTCAATCAGGCGTGATAGTTGGCCTATTTGAATATGTCAACTGTTTATGTCCAGCTATTACTTACGCACCTCTAACAGGTCGTAGACCAGGTGCTAATTGTGTTTTTAAACATTGATTTCAACCTCATCATGTCACTGACTTCTGGCGCGCAAGTGGCGATCTGTCACTCAATCCCGTCACCCGTTACACGTTTAGTACTGTACCGAAATGCATGATTTCTTGGCACTCTGTCAACCCTTTCCAAATAAAGGAACAGATAATGCGATTGGTTCTTTTGGGAGAGCGTGGCCAAGTGGTTAGTGTTCGTGCCTGTGGCGCAAATCTATCAAAAAATCCCGGGTTCAAATCCCGGTGTGGGGTCACTTGCTGCGGATTTATTCGGGTGCGCATTCGGAGTGTTTTAATCTGTAGACAGCTATTGATTAAATACAGAATACCGTTCTGCTCCATGGTTCACTTGGAATTGGTCAAATGAATCATGAAAGCATCCCGTCCTTCGGGAGGGGACGTTAAGCGCTGTGGTCACCGTGTTACATATATCCACAACTGTACATGTGTAAACCCCTGAACTGTTACCAATCGGCCCCAGTCCTAAAAGTGGGCCATACATGTGAGGAGCGTCCGTATCGTGGATACCTCCGTGCGACCCCCCTCTTGATTCACTTACTCATTTAATACATCCTTCCCTGACAGCCACCACAAGCCATTAGACATAGAGTAAATGACTTGGCGACACCTAAGAAGAAGATCTTAACAAAGACAGAAGGGGTGGATCTCGGACGATTTAAAATCAGGTAGTACTTTGCGTAACGCGATTTCACCATCGATCCCCAAATTAGTTCTGTGTATGTGTGTTTGAATGTACATGATGGATGTCCCTCATATCGATATTATACTATCATCCGTTCCAAAATATTACGACTGACGTGTTCAGAGTATTGACAATTTTGTATCCTATCTGATTATAATTCCACTACTCGAATTTTTCCTAATACGAATTATTCGTATATTAGCTTTTTTCCATAGGGATTTCCAATTGATCTATATAATTATAGGGTAGTTGTATTGGAGGGGGGCAACAGGTTAACTTGGCCGACTTGTCTCCGGTAACAACCCAGCAATGCAAGGAATACCAATATCTGAAATATACAGAATATCTGAAATTTCAGTCAAACAGGTCCATGTTCTACAAGGAAACAAAGTCCATTTCAACATAATTTACCTTCAGTAAATGACCCTATATAGTTCCAACTATCTGAATTAGATCAACTATCTTGGGGAGGGTGTCGAGTCATTTTTTAGCTGGGTTGGTTAAGGGATGATTTACACCGCTCTGACACAAAGCGTTGGTAATGTGCAAGGGTACTAGTCACCGTCAGGTTAGTCGATCCCATCTACCTTAGTTGCTATTGTTTTACAAACATTCGACTCAATAAACCAGAATGTCGCTGTTTCCAACATTTCTCTTGCGAGTGAGACCATAAATAATTCCCACGCTCAGTAGTTTTCTTGACGATCGTACGCAGTGCGTTAAGTTACAAAGGTCAACTTTCAAGTCTTAAACCTCATTGCAGCGTTCCCATATGGAAACGAGTTAGGCACCTGGTATTATCTACTTCTTTGGTGACAATGACGCTGCATGCGAACATACTTCTCACTACTCGGGATCGTTGAAAATTTGTCGATGATCTCACTCTGGCAGCCGCATCATTAATACCAAAACCGACAATTCTCCTCACTCAGTACCATCTGGATGCATTAGAGTGGGTGTAAGGTGAATGATATGCTGTGCCCAAATCCATGACAAAATGTGCATTTGCCATGTTGAACTTTTTAAAAAACCCTGTCCGTTCCCACAATGCTTTCCTCTAGGTGGTGAAATGTTCTTCAGATTGCCGACCACATGAAACTACTCGGACGGGAACTTCAAGCAACCTGGGATGGAACTATTGCGCCATTTTTAAAAACAGTATTTGTCATTACTCTCCAGTGCTAGCAGACGCCTTATTTAACGATTGTATGCGTCTTCGTCAATATGCTGGCTCCAGTGTCGGGAAGGACATGCTGGCCATGTTTCACACCTACATCTCTCACCCCAATTGGTGTATGCTTGTGCTGTCTGGCTCCAGCGCTTAGAAATTTCTCGTGCTAGAATACGCTTATTTATGATTGCTCTTCGCAATTCAGCCTGCGCCAGTTGAGGACATGCTGGCCATTTTTCAACAGTAGATCCGCCCATTTTGGAGTTGCTTGGCTGTCTGGCATCCAAGCGCTTACTAAACATCAAAGCTACCAGATTGAGAAGATCCAAAAACGCATTTGCAAAATTATCCTTGGCGATGAGTCCAGGCCGTACGCAGGATGTTTTTGTTACGGGGCGACCGCACCTCCCGCACCCCCCCCCCCGCGTACGGGCCTGGCGATGACTACCATGAGCTACGCGACAGTCTGCTCTTCCGCTGAGCTCAACATCACTAGTTATCCCACCGTAGGGACTATCTAACTTTGGCCAGCAGGTCTCATCAGAAAGACACGCATCTTCTTCCAGAGCAAAGATCCATCATTCATAATCTTCGTCGCAGCAACCGATTCCCTCAACCCAGGTGTAGAACTAGCAGATACCAAAATCCACCATTCCGTTCATCATCAACATGCTCAATTGCACTCTGGACATTTAATTCATTTTTATCATGCCATTGTATTATGTTGCTATGTTCTTAGCTTGGATGTATGTATGATGTATATTGATGTTGTTTTGAACTGTAAGGGGGGTGTTTTCAGCTATTGCTGCCGCTGGCTATGTTATTACGTGAATAAATAAATAAATAATAGAATTTATTGCTATAATATTGTATGATTGTATCCTGTCTAATTAAGATTTCAACGATCCGATTATCGACGACATTATATCGCCAATATCATCTGATTTGTTGGAATTATATATGCAACCCCACACTAAAATTTTTGAGAGTATATTATCTAAATACAACTATTGAGGATATTTCAAAATTGTGACTATCACTATGAGAAAGGATAATATCGGTGATAATTTCAGATACAACCCCGCACCTTAAAAGATTTATCGCTGGAGGAGTTCCGATTTCCAGATCCGCTGTAGCTTAATGGATTTCTGGGCTTGCTTCTTCCTGACATGAATGTCCTGACTTGTTGATGCAATCCATGTGCCTAGATATTTAAAGCCACACAAGCTCATTTTCAGTAAAGTCATTAATTAGCACTCATATGATAGACTAAGACCTAGGAAGATAAAAAAAACGTTTGTAACAAAGCAGTTCAACTTTAAGGGGGTTTGCTCCGCATCACGTTTTCCTGTAAAATGAAGGATAACCGGTAAAATAACGGGAAATTTACGGCAAATAGGCATATATCTACAAAATATAGCCGTAAAAAAATGGCAAACTTTATTTTCCCATGAACGGGTCAAGAAAACAAAAAGAATAAACAATCTCAAAACACACGATCACAGTTGGTGGAAAGACAATTAATAGGCAAAACGATATCTATAGAGATGATGAAACAGCTGAAGACGTTAATGGAAGGATTCATCTTTCTAGGGTAGTTGTAAACTTGGCAACATTTTTCGAGATGAGGATCTTCCATTCTGTCTTAAAAGCTGACTCAGATATTTCCTTAAGATGCCGCCATCAATGTTATACACATACATAATTCTTTTCCACATACTAGTAGACCGGCAGCCCAGAAGGTTTAGATCAAACAAACGAGATACCAATATTTGAATACAGGAAAATTCAGAGAAAAATATAACATTTGCAAATATGAATGTCTGCCGGAGACCCGCTGCTACGTGTGGCCCCAGGAGAGGAGTAAAGTTACTATGGGGGTCAAATGTTTGAACTGCTCTAAACCTAATGTAATATAGCTCAAATTATTCCTTAGGTAACCAGGAGTAAAAAAAACGTCATGGAGCAATGTGTGTGGTGCCTCCTTTCAAGATATTTGGGAAAAAAGGCTAAAGGTCATTGTTTATTCAAGAAAGGTCACCCTTTGCAATACCCTGGTTACCTAAGAAATAATTTGAGTACAATGTGCTGGAAATGTACTTTTTTTCTATAGACAGTACCGCGGAGCAAATTCCAAATGGGAGAGTACTTTTTGAGTACGTTTCAAATAAGGTGTGCCCAAAATTTAGTGCACATTTGAAACAGGAAACTAGTACATTTTAGGTACATCTCAAGCACAGGGCGCTCTAAATATACTTTTTCTATATCCCTAACGCCTTAACTGCTTTTAAATGCACTTTTGAAAAAACAAGGGAACGGAACCCTACCGTGGGTAGGGGGATTTGCTCCTAATCAATAACGCTACCTCACATTTTGCGCTAATCGTGAGATTTTCCTCTAGGGACATTAGGGATGTACATTCAAAAAACACATTTGGAAGTGGAAGCTAGTATCAAGTTCTCGAAATGTACTTCTTCTGTGGACATCCCCGAGGAGTACATTTGGAGTACATTTCAGTACATTTCGAACACGTTTCTAGTACAATATCAGTACAATGTTGTACTTTTTACCTAGACATTTCTAAGTGAACAGTTAGAGTGATTGAAATCTAATACAGTTTAAACACTGTGCATTTCGTGATTCCAGCACCTTGTTTTATTCATGGTTCACTAGACATCCTTGAGAAAAGCTTAATTCACAAAATTTCAGTTGATTCCAATCTTGCGGTTTTGTGTTATGAGCAATTGATTGTTTCTCACGGTCCCATAGACCACTGTGCTGTAATTTCGTTTACAGACAGAAAATACAAAAAAGTGCTAATTTCTTACAGGTACGACCGAATTTGCACGTAAGATTTTTTCCAAGCAACGCCTTTATTAAAACATGTTTTAATAAAGAATGTGCACGTAAGATTTGGTACATGGTTCAGATGATATAAAATTCACAATTTTTCCAGGTAAGTCGATGAGGTTGTGGATCACGAAATGCCCCTTTAAACACTTTATATCAGTGTCGTGGACATGTACTCAAAATGTATCCGGATGAATGTTGCAAATCTGCACCTAAAGACATTTAGATATACAAGTACATTTTTAGTCCAGTACTCGAAAAATGTACGTGAATTCTAGGGTAAGGTTGAGTAAACGTTAAACATTTCTAGGGGCTGTTTTGAGTAAGCATTTTTCGACTTTGGCTAGGAATTTACTGAAAACAGAAATAGTTTTTTTCATTTTAATTAACATCTTTACAGTACAATCTCGTATTAGTAGCAGTATTACAAACCGAGGGAAACACAAGTATTACAAGCACTTATAATGAGAAATGCTATAGGTTAGAAAGATGACATCGCCATGTTTTACCAAAGTTCTTACGTCTTACTGGGTAATTTCAATTTCAATGTATTTCACCACTTGACAGAGTAAATACATTGCCATATTGAACGGACACATATTGAAAGGACAAATCAACCGATTTGTTCAGGTCATTCATTTTCAGATCTCTCGTATAATTTGCTCGCGAAGTATGCATAGTCATTTACTCGATTCTCGGGGTTTGGCGAGTCTTATTTAAGTTGAATGGGTGTCTACATATTTAATCACTCAAACCTTTTTTACTCGAGATGTGTTACAAATGTCTGCTATTTATGATAAGTGGCCAAAGCTTATCTCTGTTTAAGAACGGTCCGCAAATGAAGTTTCCCATGGTAAGAGTTCAAAATCACAAACCTTTGATGCTTGCAAAAATTCTGCTTATATGAGAATACAAGCACGATAAAGCATAATAGGGTATTGGTAATAAAAAGTCCATTATCAAGAATATCTAAATTGTATATTAAACAGCGGATTTTAATCTATATACGTTCTCAATACTTAAACATAACTAACTTCAATACGGCGAAATTGTATACACGAGTAAAAAAGAAACAATTTCCTTTAGAGGCATTTTCATTTGGGAAATGCAGGTTGGTGCAATAACAAGTTGTATGCTTTATGTCATTATAAAAAGCGTTTCAGAACCTTGGGATATTTTTTTTTAATTTGCTGAGGCAGTTAACATTATTGCGTTTCACTGTGTATGGTTCCCTTTTCAAAATTGAAATCAAAATAAAAGCTAATAAACATTGTATTCCATGCAACACAGGCCTAAACTTAGCCTTCAATGGAAAAGAAACGGGAATATCGGTCCTTTAAATTAGCAAAGAGTTTACTCTAAATGTTTACGGAAGAAAATCGGAGTGCTTGTGTGGACTGCAAACGAGATAACGTTAATTCATGGAAGAAAAAAGACTTAAACAAACAAATCCGATAAATTACCGTATGAGACTTCCGAAATGCAATTTGAATGATAACTTCATGTGGTAATAATTTACCACCTACTCAACAAAGTAAATAAATGTACACAATCATGTGTAATTACAGAGTGTATTTCGATGGCGGCATGCACTTGTTAGTTCATCCCTCCTCTTGAGAGAAGAAATGTTGGTCTATTAATAATAAAGTTTTTTTTCTTCAGTACATAGATTGTATGTTTTCCTTGACTTTGAATAAGGCTTGGCTTTGCTAATAATTTTCCACTTGATGGAAACTGCAACGTTTTTTTCTTTCAGTTTCCTCAGCTTTTGTGGCATTTCTTTCTTCTTCTGTCCTTATTTTGGAAGCTAAACTAAGCTGTAATAGCGTGATGCTCACACAGGATGCTCGAATCGACACTAAGCATTTTAATATTCCTAAGTGCCTTCCGTCTGTGTGGGTGTGCGTTTTTTTTGTGCGAGTGCGTGCGTGCGAGCGCGAGTGTGTGTAATGTATCAATTTAGTGGCTTTCCCAAACAGGAGATTATTAGTTATCGGGTAAAGCGAGCTCTTTTTATACGGAATTATCAGGCGCGCAGCTCCATGCCATAATTGGCCGTATGTAACGGTGAGCAAACGGCATAGCGAGGCGCGAACGGGAATGTCGAGAATCCCGAGTGCATGTTTGAGACGCAAACAAAGCAATGAAGCTCCTACTGGCTTAGCCAACATATCACAAATATTAATGTTTGTAGCAAGATCGAACTGAGATGGAGGTGAAAATAGAGCCTACATGCTTAGCTGTGTGCAAATTTAGTTACACACACTGCGAAATTGTGTTAAATAAAAAGAACAAAGAAATGTTTTTATAACCATGTATACAGTTGAAAAAATGTGGGTCGAAAAAGTGCAAAATTTTCGCCCCTCAATTTCAACCGAAAATCGCAAATTTCAAAGCCATTTTTGAAATTTGGGCTTTCAAAATTAATAGAACTGCAAAGCTATATTGGTTTCTTAACGTAAACCTCGTGCACAGTAAGCCTGCTTTTTTAAAGAGAATTCTGGAGATTCAAAATTTGATGATGGCCGTTTCCTCCTCGCCAGACATTGTAAATGCTCACGCTCAACGGTATACGGTGCGCGTGTGGATATGGCACTGCTTGTCATCACGGTGCACGACGCGACGAACCCTCCGGCCTCCTATCTCCTGCTATCTACTGTGACTGCCCTGAGAACGAATTGGTGACTGATCATGGATTTTTCGAGCTACTGAGACGATCAAAAGTTGGACATGCAGCATGATTGTGTAGGCAGGCCGCTCATGCCTACTTTGGTCTAAACTTCATGCTACTTAGCCTTAGTGATAAAACTTCTAAGTTTAAAGCCTAGATTTCATCATTCAATTGGAACTTCATGTGCAATAGTTACCATAGTAAGATCCCCATTACAACAACATATCTTTTGCTTGACATACGCAGTATTTATTTTGGGGTGGTGGCAGGAACCCCCTCAAAAGGTGGACCTGTTTTGGTAAAGTGGACCTAACCCCCTAAACTGGTCCTTTTTTAACTTTTGAACATCTGAATCACACCAAAATGTGGACTTTTCTTGTCAAAATGTCTTTAAATTTGGACCTTATTATATGAAAAAAAATGAGCAAAAGTGTAATTTTTGGTGGAATTTGGGGGTCCTCGCACCCCCTTGCTTATGGCGAATCTGTGATTCATTGGGGTCCCCTGGAGTCAACCCGGGTCAACTACACAGCCACAACACAGCCCCACACCCACGGTGTGGTCCATTTTGTGACACCATGAACCCTGATAAATTTCTTACGTATTAAATGGTATCATAAATAAAAGTGCTAAATTCTTCAGGGTCAATATTGTGTCAGTGGGGTCACAAACCATCCCCCACAGCCCACCATCCAGGCCGGGCCTACTATGTTAGAAGCTAGCTGATGCTACTAGCTAGTAGGTAGTAGCATCAGAGTGTATACTAGGCTAATATTAGGATAGCTGTAAAAGGTTTCTAGTAGCATCACTGCCATCAGTGCACCAGAAACTAGGCTAATATCAGGGCTATGTACTAGCCTTGACTGATCCATGATGCTACTAGTTAGCTATCAGTGCCATTAAATTTAGCTTCCATGACTCGTGACTTCCCAACAAAATCAGGCAGGTATTTCTTGTGTGGCATGCTTAATGTGTGTTCGTCAGTACTTTGCAGTCAAAGCTCAGGATTTAAAGCTTCAGGCAATGGATTAAGCTCACTGACACAAGAATCGCTGACTTGAGGAAGATAATGCACTAGAGCTAGGATGGTATAGTAGCATTGGTGCATGCTAGCCTAACAAGCACCCAAACACACATCTAGATTAATCCTACCTAGCTAGGCCGGGTAAAAAATCTCTAGTCATACGGTCGCTAGTAATAGATTCATTAAGGGACAAAATTGCTAGTCATAGGGCCTAAAGTAAAAAGGGGTTTCGCTAGTCCTAATTGAAAAAGGGTTCGCTAGTCTAAATTTAAATTTAACCCTAAACCCCCTAACCCCGGATGGACTAGGATTTTTTTATATGACTAGCAAACCCTTTTTTTTAATATGACCTAGCCAACCCTTTTCTGATTATGACTAACCTTAGGACTGGCAAACCTTGACTTGGGAAAGGACCCCCTTATGCTGATGCATCAGTCTATGCATCAGTCTCGGCTGTTCCGAGGTGGCAAATTTGAACACCAAACATCACACCAAATTGTAAGCATAAATCCTGGCTACAACCCACCAGGCTTTTCGAATTACCCAGGTGCACATGCAGTGCAGTCACTTCTCTCTGTGCATGTCCCTTTTTGTAATCCTGCATGCAAATGTGCATGTTTCATGAAAATACAGTGGCGTAGCCACTTTTTTTTCAGGGGGGGCAAAAGGGGGGGGGTGCACACCACATTTTCAGGGGAGGCAAGCATATTTAAATGTGCTAGTATGTCACATGGCCTATGTAATCACTAATTTTTCAGGGGTTGGGGCCAAGAGGAGGGCAAAGACTTTCCCACAGGGGGGGGGGCTGACCCCCCCCCTCTGGCTACGCCACGATGAAATTAATTTGGTGATTCTGAGAATATTCACTTTTAGCTTTTTTCATAGAATGTAAATGGATGTTGAAATAATAACATTTGAGCTGACTTGGTCAAAGCCTAAACGTAACCACTGGCGCACCCGGGGGGGGGGGGCTTTGGGGCTAAGCCCCCTCAAAGTTCTCAAGAAAAGAGGAAGGAAGAAAGAGGAGGAAGAAAGAAAAAAAGAGGAAAAGAGAAGAAGAAAAGAAGAGAAAAAGAAGAGGAACATGGCTATTTATTTGATTTTTTTATTCAAATGCTGATCAACATGTGGTCGAAGAAGACGCAGGAAGGCGTTTTCCAGGTCTTGAAACCCTAAAACAGACCTCAGGAGGCTTCCAAGGCTCTGCCCCCCTGGGACCCCACCAGGGGCCCTAAGGCGGTCCCCGGACCCCACCGGTGTCGCTCCCGCTAGATTCGCTCTATTGGTTCGAACATCTTTAGTCCAGCCCCCTCAAAAATTTCCGGCAGCCTATGGGGTAACCCAAGTCTGAAAATGAATGTTAGTAGCAGTTTACATCAGCCTCTGCATTAACTTTCACACTGTGCAATGTCATGTAATTTTTAAAGAATGTAAATCTTAAATTGTACTTCAAACCTGACACAACACCATTTCACTTTTACATGTTTTTTAATAATCACAATTAAGGTGATATTCTAATCATGAAACTATGTGGGGAAAAATTTTGCCGTTTTCTTCCTCGTGAGAAAAGCTATTTTGGTTTATTGTGATCTTGCAAGTTTTGTTTGAACACTTCCCTTGTTTTCCGTGGGCCCATTGGCCACCGTGCTGTAATTGCTGTTCGTTTACAGACAGAAATCAAAATTGCCAATTTCTTACAGCTACGACTGATGAATTTTCACTAGTATGCCTAAAATGAGAATAAGACTAACAGTTCAGATGATATCAAAATTTCACCTTTTTTTACAATTAAGTGTGGGGGGGGACAAGGTTATGGATCACTTTACCTTTTTCACAAATAAGTTTTTGGTCATTGCCTATTACTATTTTTCACAGTGGAGATGCCTAACTTGTCAGCAGGCTAATCATAATATTTTGGAAAAACTTTCATTTTTCTAGAATAAATTGTGCCGTTGCCCACTGTTTGTGTTTAAAAAAACATCTATCACACATTTGCCCTTAAATGATCTACAACTCCAACCTTTTCATATTCCATTCTGCATCATTAAAGCACAATCTACATCAAGACAAATTGTGGCCCACTTTACGTGCCAGCTTGGGGTGCAGAGGGAGTGCAAGCACCCGGGGGTCCTAAAAAATGTAGAAAAGATTTGATATGAATTACAGGATCAAATTGCACCCAAAAAAAATGAAAAAGAAAAACATCATGCATTTTCCCCCGGACCAACACTGGGGCTCTTCCCCTGGCCCCCCGTCGGGCCTTAAGCAGCTCCCCAGCTCCCTGAACCTCATGTCGGTATTTGGGTCGTTATCCCTCCGGTTTCAGCGTTACATCCAAATAACTAGTCTTGGCTGATACATAGTGTGTGTGGCACAAAATTAATGAAGAACTGAAGATGTGGCAACTAAGTTTGTCTGGTGATTTTCTGGTCTACTTGTGCACAGACTGCACATACAAAACCCACATCCAAATTGAGAAGAAAAGGATAACATAATTGAGCAGGTTTGCAGAGAATTTGAGAATTTAAGCCATGGCTGATTTCTACAATGATTCTTCCACTTATCCTTTGCATAATACAACGGGAAAAAGATTCAGTGGTTAAAAGGTGTGGAACCTATTCAGTGTGTTTGATCCTATTTCTTTTTCCTATATCACTCCTAACAAACCAAATAAATTTCAAACCAGCAAAGCATCATATTGTAACTCACTCAGTAGCTCTATGCTGATTTAAGAAAATATTGGCATCTGATTTTGCGTGTGAGTAAATAAGGGCCATTATAAAGATGTGACAAGTAAATTACTGAACTGTACAAAACAGCATGGGGCTCTATAGCTTTCATAGTTGTAATATTTGAAACCAACCAAAACTGAAAAAGAAAATGCGCAACATAGAGCTCCTCATTCACATACATTACAACTGACAAAACAGTGTATACTGCAAATAGTGCATGCTATTTGTTTAATTTCAGTTGGGTTATGTTCCTGACCCACAAGCACAGCATCAAGTAGAAGGTATTCCCTTGATCACAAAATCTAGTTTCTAAAAAAATCATTAAATCACTAGAAGTTCACAAACAACAAACGTTGGCACTTTAAAACAATGTACAATTTGGGCTTTTTAGCTTTATGGTGCCCCGAGTCTGTTTGCTGCCCACAATCCACCCAAAAAAGTCATTAAAATGCAGTGACAGAAATTG
The DNA here is from genome assembly GCA_023653785.1 of Ophioderma brevispina. NCBI lineage: Eukaryota > Metazoa > Echinodermata > Ophiuroidea > Amphilepidida > Ophiodermatidae > Ophioderma > Ophioderma brevispina. The sequence continues at coordinate 30,498 of JAMKCH010001077.1, read as the reverse complement.
TACAAAAACACCCCTACAAAAACTTCCTACAGTATGCATACCTTGTGCAAGATTAACCCAGGCGGCCTTCCCAGTCTCAAGACAAAGTTTGCCTCGGACAAAAGCCTCCGCGGAACACCTCGCACGCAAAATATCTTAGCTACACGCATATTCACATTGTAATAAACAAACCTCACGCGGAACATTATAAAGCCGCACGGGAGAAAATCTTTTTATAGCCAATTAGCAGTATTGATCGATCAATATCGTCTTAATGTCTGGAATCACTCTTCGCCCCGGTGGCCTTATTGGGGGGTCGCCGCTATAATTATATATTATTTGTAACAGTTTTGTTTGTAGCACCTAATACTAAAGGCAGTTGAGTGGTGTATTTCTTTCTAGCGGTCCTTCTTCTCTCATTTATTTTTACGCATGGCTCTGGTTTTCTCAAATTCACAGTTCGCAAATCATCACACCCTACACAATCTCCAATTTTTGTTTTAATATGTAACACTTAAGACAAGAAGCATTTCAAACTTGTACACATTTAGAATCATAATTTAATTGTTTGAAAAAATAACACCACTGCAAACTCCAAATATTCAAACAAAATACAATCAAATACGCCACGGAACTCCCTTTTACTTGACGGGAAAACTAACATAAATTGAGAATTTTCAGTCAAACATTCTGTCCAGTAAAATATCGGAAATTTATTAAAAACCAAGAATAATAATGATATGGTGCCGAAAATCCAATGAAATTTGAACTCCCTGTTGTGTTACAAAACCGTCCGTTACTTAAAAATTAGAGAAATTTGGTGTACATGTAGCACCTTGTAACGAGAGGCGGTTCAGCGTATTATTTTCCAGCCGTGCTTTTTCTTCTTCGCTTTGCATGCATATCGCGCCGGGCGTTGAAGTATATAAGTATTGCACCACGCGGAGTAGTATTCCATTGCAAATCAAAAAAAAAAAAAACAAACATAAACACATTTCTACACGATGATTGATTTTACTATCTTAAAACTAAACATTAAGCATTCCAACTTTAGGAGCTATAGGGCGATACATTTTAAATCTAAGTTATTGTTTGAAAATATACACAAATACCAATACGTAAATAGTAAAACAATTACGCAAAGACGCCACAGAAGTCGGCGTTATACTAGAGGCAGTTCAGTGGTGATTTCTAGCGGTCCTTTTTCTTTTTCGCTTTTACATGCATGGCTCGGTGAAGTAGAGTCATTGCCCGTGCGGTGTTAGATTCACACGTTCTCAAATCATACCCACCAGACACAAATCTAACAATGTTTTGTTTTAATATTAAAATCTAACAATAATCATTTCAACTTGTAAGGCTATATTTAGAATTAATTTATTTGTTTGCAAAAAAAATACACAATATCAACTACGAAATATTGAAAATAAAATCATCAAATACGCCACAGACTTCCCTTTTCTTGACGGTAAAATAATACATAGATTTTGTATTTTCAATCAAATATTTCGTTCCAGTAAATATCTGAAAGTTATTAAAAACAAAGATAATGATATGGCGCAGAAAATCAATTGAAATTGAACTCCTGTTTCGTGTGGTTATGTTTTAAAAACCTCCGTTTAATAAAATTAGAGAGCGTTGTTTGTAATAAACATAATAGCACTTGTAAGTTAGAACGGCATTTCGTGGTGTATTTTCTAAGCGTTTTTTCTCTCTTCGCTATGCATGCATAGAGCGCCCAGCGGTGAAATAATAGAGTATTCTGCCCATCCCCGGAGTTAGATGTATACGTTCTCAAATCAAAATACAAACTATACAATTCTAACAATTATTTGTTTTAATACTAAAACTAACCATTAAGCCCTTGCCAACTTATAGGGCTACTTTAAAACATCTAAGTATTTATTGTTTGAAAAAACACAAAACAAACTACGATATTGAAAACAAAATCCAATCAAATACCGCCACCTACGTGCCTTTTATTGACGTGGAAATAGACATAATTTGTGTATTTCAAGTCAAACATTTTCTGTTCCAGTAAATATCGGCAAAGTATTAAAAACACCGAGACTACTTATGATTGGGCGCGAAAATCAAATGAAAATTTGAACTCCTGGTGTTTACAAAACCGTCCGAGAGGCGTTCAGTGGTGTATTTTTCGCGTGGCTTCTTCGCTTTGTCATGCATAGCGCTCCCCGCGGGAGTATACATAGTAGTCCAACAAAGTTTGTTCAAATTCATTTGATTTGGTGCGCCATATCTATTATTAACTAATCTTTTTGTTTTAATAACTTTCCGATATGTCCTGGAAATTGTTTTAAACGTTGAAAATGCACAATCTATGTCTATTTTCCTGTCAGGTAACATGGAAGTTCTTGTGGTTGATTTAATATATTTGTTTTTAATCTTCTCTATTTTGCATATGTGTATATTTTCAACATAATGCGTAGATTTGAAATGTAGCCTTATCAGTTGGAAATATGCTTAACGGTTAGGTTTTATATATTAAAACAAAAAAAAATGGTCGAAATTGTTGGTATGGTTTGTATGTTTTGATTTGAGACGTATGGATATACCACCGCACGGCATTACTGTATATACTTCACCGCGCCGCGCGATTTTGCATGCAAATGAAGAAAGATGCTAGAACAATATAACACTGAACCGCCCCGCCTCTCCCCGGCCCTCTCCAAAATGTTATGTTCTACATTAGAAACCAACGTTTCCTAATGTCAACTGAACAGTTTTTAAACACAACAGGAGTTCAAATATAATTTGATTTTCTGCGCCTAAATTCATTATTACTATCTTTGTTTTAATAACTTGCCGATATTTTTACTACTGGAACGGAACTGTTTAACTTGAAAATGCACAATCGAGGTCTATTTCCTTTCTAAAAAATGGAAGTTCTGATGGTGTATTTAATAATATTTTGTTTTTAATATTTCGTCGTGCAATTTGTGTATATCTTTCAAACAATAATACTAAATGTAGCCTTATAAGTGGAAATGCGTATGTTTATAGTTTTACCATAAACCAAACATTGATTAGAATTGTGTATAAGTTTGTATTTTTATATTGAGAACGTGTGAATCCTTCATATAAATCATGAAACGAGTCTGGTGTGTTTGAGAACGGTGAATACTATACACTCCGCGCCGCAGTGGTGTGGCTGGGTGTATTATATCGTCGTGCCGTGCATGGCATTATTCAAGCAATAGTGCTAGAAAGATAGACCACGGATACCTTTAAATAAGTATGGCCGTGTCTTTACCCTGGCTCGGGCAACCTTACGATCGAGCGTTATCAATATTTGATTGATGATACGAAATTCACTTGAGAGTTTTTTAAAATAGGGCTATATAGATTTCACATCCCGTCATAACATAAGAAGTACCTTTTCTCTAGTCGATTTTTAACTACATCCTTACTCAATCACCCACTTCCCTTCCCGCATTGTTTGTAGTTTGTAACTGAAGAAGGATTTATTTATTCATAGCCCCCACTTGAAATTTATGAGCCATCGAATAATTGGTGTTCGTGTGGAGAATTGACAATAGAACATATGAGGTAACCATTACGGGATTACACTGCGTGTGAGTTTAACTAAGTACGACCACACGGAAGAAAAGGTCAGTGTTGATTTTAGATTTCCACGTCTCGCACGGAACAATTTTTAACCCGTTCCACAAGTTAATTGTTCCGTGCGACGTAATACATTGCGCTTGGGAGACTGGGAGGCCCGCCTACAATCTGGTCAAACATCCTCGTAGAACACCAAGACTTGCAACGTTATGGCCCACATAGTATAAAAAGTCTTCATTTGTGTAATCATGCCACACATAACCATGAAGAGTTCCAACTGCAAAAGAAATTTGGAATCCAGAGGTGACTTTTGTCATTTTCACCAAGGTCCACAGCTAGAATTTCTGGAGGGGTAGACTTTGTGGGGCACGGAGCACAAGTGAAACTTTAAACCAAAATTTCAACCGTTTTCAATAAAAATCCTATATTTTCTTGCCTGCTGCACTTGAAAGCAGCATGGTTTTACAGCATAACTATCAACAAGGTTGCATGGCTTGTTCATTTAAATTGACACCAGGCAAATTTTTCCATCGCAAAATTACAAATTCCTCAAAGCAATAACAACACTTTTTAAGAAGGCAGCATTTTCAAATTTTTGCCAGTTGTGTAAGTAATTGTTATTAAGCTATAATTGTGAATGTTAATGCTCAACATTGTGTATTCTCATAAGAAGGGGTTTTGCTATCGGAATCGAGGATCCCTGATTATAGTTAAAGGCAGTGCTGGAAACCCCAAATTTTCTGCCCCGCCCATCGCAACCACACGAAATGGTTGTCTTATTTGTGCGAACTAACAGAAACAAAAAAAAACCAATCGATTTATGGTTAAATTTAAAATTATGTTAGTCAGAGCCCTTTTTCAATTTTTACTAGTGCCCTTTTCCAATGACTAGCGAACCCCTTTTTAATTTATGACTAGCGGACCCTTTTACCTTTATGACTAGCGAACTTTTTTAATGATTAATGAACGTTTACTAGCAACCTTTATGACTAGGCATTTTTTACTCATCCTAGCTGGGACGTAACTCCCGGAGCATTTAGCTAGTAGGCACTGTGCTGCCATGTAGTTTATTGATCTTCCTCGTTTCAGCAACGTAAGTGCGATATCGAGTGGCCGAAGCTTTAAATTACGAGCTTTGACTAAAAGTGGATCTGTCAGAAATGCCTGTTTTTTGTTTGAAGTCAACTGTAAAGTGAAGCTAATGCACTCAGGCTAGAGTAACATCATCACCAGCCTGGCTAGTACATTAGCCTGGGTGAGCCTAGTATGCGCATGATGCTATAACCTATACTATTAGCATCCGCCTCGACGGCTCAGTGTGAAACGCGAAGCGCAAACGCTATATTGAAATTGGCAGCCTCAACGGCATGTCTGTTGATGCTGACTTTTTGGCAACCTCACAAAATAAACATTTCTGCGTGTTCATCTCAAGTTGAGGCTGCCGAATTCAATAGCGCTTTCGCTTCCGCGTTTTACACTAAGCCACCAGACTAGTACATCAGCCCTAATGTTAGCTTAGTATACAAGCTGATACTACTACTCGCTAGGTCCTCAGCCTAGACTTCTGTCAATAATAGCCCTGATGGGGATGTGGCCGTTTTAGTGACCCAGGTTGACCTAGGCAACCCCATGATTTGAGGTAACCCCAGATTCACTTTTTACTTCACGTATCACTGGGTGGGGCAATCCCAGCCCCGCCAGGACAGTGATAAAGGATCCCTGTTACCATAGTTAACTGCAATATAGACTTCAAGATGGTACCCTGCCAGGGGATTGGACGAGTCCTGTAGGAAACTATGTATTGGGTGTTCACTACTAAGTTCTTAAGCCTAGGCATGAAGTTCCCATCGATAGACTAGAACCTACATGCTGAAACTAAAAGTAGTTGAAGTTGAGGCTAAGTAATTGCCCTTGAATTTAGACATTCAAGCCAACCCCGGGTATAGCGTCAAACTGGCTTTTTTGATGATTTCCCCTTTTTATATGTACCAGAATTCTCGAAGTCACTTATCAATTCCATCATCAGCAGTAGATGCGGGAGATGGCCGAATGACAGGCAGTCAGTTCCGTATCAACACGTAAACGCTGCCGTGTGCACTTAACATGCCTGGCAGAAGCGGCCACATCAAATTTTGATCTCAAAACTTCTCTTTTAAAATATGTAGGCTACTGTTGCACGAGTTTTACGTTTAAGTACAAAATAGTAGCAGTGTAGTCATATTTTGAAGCCCAATTTCCAAAATGGGCTTTGAGATTTCGTTATTCTGTTCAAATTGAAGACGAAAATTTTGCACTTTTTTCGACACACTTTTGCACTGTTAACTACAGTGGTATGAAAACATTCTCTCTTCTTCTCTTTTTATTTCACCACTGCGCCGTGTAACTAATTTTGCACACAGCTATAACATGTATGTTTCTATTTTCCAACACCCTTCCTTCTGTTTGCGATCGTGCTTCAAACAAAAATAATTTTGCGATATTTTCGACTGCCCAGTAGACCTTTTTTGGCTTTGGTTTACGTTTTTCAAAACGTCCCCTTCCGGGATCTCAAAATTCCCGGTTCGCGCATGCGCTTTGCGTTTGCTCTAGGTTAAGGCCGTATGGGGTTAAGCGCATGGTAATTCCCCGTATTAGAGCGATGATGAACCCGATAACGAATTTATTATACCACTAGTACTTCAAAATATATTTATAATAACACAAAAGTGGCCTGTTCTTTATTAAACAATATTTTTTTTCCCCATAATCAAGCATATAAACCAATTTTTCGTTGCCAACGCGTAGAAGAAACAACGCACCCGCTCTGTTAATGAATCAGGAGAGTACGCGGTCACCGACCTGTATAACTTAGTACGCGCGCTGAATACTCGCTCACTGACCGGATACGAAATATGTCCGGAGGCGGTTCCTTTGATCTCTCCTTAGTGGTATGGTTGTTGGGTTGGTTGGTTGACTGGAAATCCCGCTATCATCAGGCGCACCACTAAAAGTGGTTGCATGAAATGGAACTCAAACAATTACATGTTAAGTTCCGCCATACCACCACACAAAGGTTAACGCGAGACTTTCCACAGGCACAGGATAAAAATTGCAACACCCATACCAAAAAAACATCCAGCATGACAAAACATTGGTTATTCACCAATGATATAATATTGAGACTTATAGACCAAAAAACTGCCTAACTAAAAAACTAATGCCATCTACAAGCGCAACATAATTAAGCCCAATTCGTGCAAATGCCACACCTAGAACTTGTAACATTGCAATGTTACCAGATATTTAAGTATACTAAGTATATATAAGTTAAAAATTTTATATGCAAAAAATTGTTAAGATAGGCCCGTACACTATAGGATAAAATCGATAGTTGTGTGATAACAAAGTACGATGACATTAGGTCAGAAGTCACAAGTTTACATCTGGGCTTAACAAAGTAGAAAAAGTATATACTGTATAATCTACTTGGTATCACAAATCGACAGGGTACAGGTGCATATGATAAGTAGCCATGATTAAAGTAACCGCGATAGACAATAGGGTCATAAAAGGAACCTTCATTAGGCATATATTTTAACTAATGAGGGACCTCTTGACATGAAGACTGTAACAAAGCAGTCTAGAGGCTGGTTCGATGATATCACATAACATACTGATCTGGGGTACAATATCGTGCAGTGATTTGTGAGTACAGTCCAGTATGAGTTGTAGCATTGACTGGTTTCCGACTATGGTTCGTACATCCTCAGTTGAGTAATTCGCCTTCAACAGGTCACAGATCTTTTCAATATGGTACCTTCTGTTTGTATCTAAGGCTTTGCAACGAAGAATAAAATGTTACCTATCTTCAGCTTCTTCCCCACAGATTTTACATGTTGGGTCAACGTTGAACTGGTTAAATTTTTGCACGGTTTGCTTGTAAGACATACGTCCCTGTTAACAATCTGGCCTTGACAGCAGCCATTTCAACCTCTCTTGGGTTGCCAGCTAGAGTACTCCATACAGGATGCACAACCCCAATAAATAATAATAATATAAAGTATGATAAAAGCATAAGGACAACTACTTCTAGCATCCAACGATAAGATTGTTAAAGGGATATTCAGAGATCCCGTTGTGATCATAGCCTCTTCTGTTTTTATTTCATTTCATATTTATTCAGTACTCACAGATTAAAAATACATAAAATCAGCACATAAAATGATAAAACAATAAATGTAAGAATAATGATTAAGTATTGCACAACTAAATTACCAGTTCAAATTTAACGCTTCGTGAGATATAGATTATAAACCATTGAGTACCAAGGGTAGCCCAAAAGGCCTCTTATAAGGAGGCTTATTTCCATTGGGGCCCTCAAGTGAAAACACAAATGGGACAAATGAGACAAGCCTTTTTTTTTTTTTTTTTTTTCTGGCCTTGACAGCAGCCATTTCAACCTCTCTTGGGTTGCCAGCTAGAGTACTCCATACAGGATGCACAACCCCAATAAATAATAATAATATAAAGTATGATAAAAGCATAAGGACAACTACTTCTAGCATCCAACGATAAGATTGTTAAAGGGATATTCAGAGATCCCGTTGTGATCATAGCCTCTTCTGTTTAGCCACTTATTTTATAGGGGACCACAAAATGCTAACAAATCCAACTGATTCCATCACTCCGTTTTAATATTATAAATATTGTTTTGTATATTTCAGTTTCCCCATGAGGTATTGTATTAAATTGTCCAGATCCAGAAATTTAATAGGAAAATCACTCTAGATTCATAACGATAAGCTTGTTGCTTTATTCGTTTGGGATATTTGGTAATTAGGTTATATGTACATGTAAAAACCTGGGTTTGTAAAAGAAATTTAATCGCGCCCTTCCAAAAAGATTTCTAAATGACGCCTTAAACAGTCAGAATCACTACATAATTCATAAACAAGGGAAATATTTGTGGAAAACATGACATTTATATAGCCAATAATAACAATGTTAATGGAGATGCGGTATAATATAATTCGCCTGTACGCTACACTTGGTTACTCTTTAGATCATTCATTTTGTGACTTTCCAAGTTATTTGACTGACTCACAGTGTTGATGTTGGACTGGAGAGTTTGATTCGTGCGAACCGAACTTTCCCTTTTCAGATTAAAAGCCTCATAGAATGCTCTTCTGTACCGAGGGTTTGTCACGCTATATACGACGGGATTGACTGAGGCGTTCACTAAGACAGCGACGCGTCCAATCCAGCCAAGCAAGTTGTAAGCTTCAGTCGACAAAAACCAACCGCCGTGAAATCGAAGGCTAAGTATTTGAATGTTAATAATCTGATAAGGAAATATGCATAAGAAAAATATAACCGAGTTCGTTATTAACATCCGCGCCACGGAATTTCTTATCTCTTTGTTACCGCTTTTGCTAACTTCGGAAATCTCTCTACAGCTAACCTTTATTATTATCAGTCCATACATAATAGAGCTCATGAAGAAAGCAATGAAGAACTGAGCGACATCGATAATGTAAATCGTTGGAGAGCAAAAGGAACACGTCTTTCTGCATCCGTATACAACTATAGGTCGTCCTTCTTCAGAGAGTATCTCGGGCGTTATGTAACATTTGGGTTGGGTAGAACTGGGTGAGTTGGTAAATCCTGCCAGTCCGAAAGACAAAATCCATGTTGCAACAACTAATGCCATCGCCCTTGTCTTACCGTTGAAAATGCGATGTTGCAAAGGGTGGCAAATAGCAAAATAGCGCTCTACCGTTACAAGACTTATTAGAAATATTGAACTGTAGTAAACTGCATACGTGAAATAGAAAGGGATCATGCAACTCACTGGGTTCTTCCAGGGAAAACCTGCATCAATCGGTGAATTAACTATGTATGTCCAGAGGTGTCTTGTGGACATCACAATTAGAGTACACGCGTCAGCTACAGCAAGATTGCCCAGATAAAAGTTTGTCACATTGCGCATACTAGTGACGCGATAAAGCACGAATAAGAAAGCAATATTGTTAAACAGGCCAAATATTGCACAGATAGGTATGCCGATGGTTATGAAAATGGTGTCTCCACGACTGTAAGTCATCTCCACTGTCTCCTCAGGGCTTAAAACAAAAGTGTTGTTTGCAGTACACTCTTCAGACATTGTTAAGTGTACAAATATATGTAAAACATATATTACCACTTTTCTGATATTGTGAAGTAGAGTTTTCGTTTAATACTAGGGAGAAGAATCAGTTGGCAGTCGCAGCAAAATGCTTGAATTCCAAAATTCTTGTCATTTATATGGAGGAAGGTTTTTGTACGTGCCAAAGTAAATAAAGGAAGTTCGGCATTATCAATCAAAAGAAATTTCATTCAAATAATTAGTGTTTACCTGGAGGGCTTAATCAAATATATTTGTTTTTATAAAGACTTTGTGTGCACCTCTTCCCGGATGCAAAATAACACTATTTATAAAGACATCAGTTGTGCTTTGTAGTGTAGTCATTACACTACCCTTAAAATATAATAAATACGAAAAATACAGATGTTTTTATAATGCCTTTGTGGGAACTTTTGCCGGATGCCAAACACAGTAGAATTTTGTAAAGACACAATTTCTACTTTGTAGTGCAATCGTTTAATAATATTTTTATAATCAGAACACTAGCAATTATATGAACATTTACCAGTACTTTTCGATATTTGGAAGGAAATTAATTGCTTTATATTATTACAATAGAGCATTGAGATCATTATTTTGTAACACTACAGAGGATTTATTTTTATTACATTGACGTAGGTGATATGTACAATGGAATAAAAGATCGTATTCAATGTTGCCCTTTATTTACCGCTACAAATGTAAAGATCTGGACAAAGTATGAAGTAAAGAAGTCAGTTGCTTACACGAATTAAATGTATAGGCTCTATCGCAGGCTTCACACAGGGTTGGACGAAGATTTTAAAGATTGCAGCAAAATGTTTCCTAATTAGCCATGGGATCAAAGGAAAAATTGTTCAGTTTGGTTACATACTTCGCAGAAGTAAACCATTTTTCCACTATAAATAATAATAAATTTTATAATTACCATTTATATATTGGTTATGGCAATTGTAAAGGTTGCACATTTTCATGAAAATGAATAAAATGCCATCTCAATTTCTTTTCTGAATATCAGTGATCAAGGGACATACACTATGCTACATTGACCCGAGCAAATAATGGCATTATTGACAAGTAAATCCACCTGGTATTCAGCGGACAAAGCAGTTCAGATTCCCCTTTGTTTAGGTGGAACTGCAGAGCCTTTGTTACTGTCCATGCAGTTGAATAAATGTCAGGCGTTATAGACTAATTATCCCCGCCCAGTTTAGGGTATACGGTTCACATAGAAGTCTCAAGTACGCAAATGAGGTATTGCCTTTGATTCCGTCATGCACTTCATGATGTTGTGCAGTAGCGCAGGATGGAATCAATGGCAACTCTTTTGTATACTTGGGACTTCTATATGAAACGTCTACCCAGTTTGGATTGAGCTGGCCTCGTTCGCGATAAAAATAAACTTTGAGGTTCTACTGTGAGTTCAATAATTTTGACTGTATATTTCATCATTTATTGAAAAAAAGAAACTAATGTGAACAAAACTCACGGTGGATGTGTTGCTTGGTAAGCTGTGACCTACCATTTTTTGCAGAACCAAGATCCATAACTTATTGCGGGACCTCATTTCTATTCAATTTACCACCAGGTATTTAGAAAAATACAAAAGAAGGGGGGTCTAGCGACCTATGCTAACAACACGGTAAATTGAAAAGAAATGGGGTTACCCGGCAAGTTACTGTAAGTTAAGTTTTGTTTCTGCACTAAGATGTTAGGTCACAGTCTGCCAAACAACTTTTTCCTTTTCGGAAAAATGATGCAATATATGGGCAAAGTTAATTGAACGCACAGTAGAAGCCTACGATTCATTTATTCGTGAAAGAGGACGAGTATCTTGTGCTTTGCGTCATGAAAACAAGACCGAGAATGTCTCGGAAGCTGCGAATGAACCAATAGCATGTGAGGTTGTGTGAGTTCAAAATTAATATTGGTCGACCAAAATGGGGCACATTTTCACAGATTTTGCTCATAACATCCAAGCAAAACATCATTTAGCCCTAAGATTTAATAGGGTAAATGATTAAAATCCCTTTTGTAAAATTACTACAATGCACCAAAATTGTACACAAGGAAAGAGGAACATCACAAGCAATAAGTCTGTATCCCTTTGGTATCAAAAGTTAGAATAGAATTCACTGGTATTCTTTTATTACCGTAACACGTCCCGAAGGGACTACATCCTGGATACGGGAACCCACACCGACAATACCATTATCAGCATCATCATATCTAAGTTTACTTTCGCTAATTTCGCAAATCTGTATTCTTATACTCTTTTAAAACCCAATAAGCACACACAGACATCTCTTTTGTACATTTGTAGTCCTTAAAAGGACTGTTTTATTAATTATTCTTAATTTCTGCCTCAATCAAGACGATATTTGAAGCAGCCGGTTTCAAGAATTTGCCGCACGAATGGCTCATCTGTCCTACTGCAAAAAACCCACATTGCAGCGTTGAGCTGTACGGCACCGAATCTTGGGGAATGGAAAAACGTGGGGCTCTTGGGTTTCAGGAGCAGTCCGACATCTAAATTAACAGACAGGCGTTTGTCGTCCATAATTTTAGGCAACAATTTTGCTGCATTTCGTTTCAGGACTACCATTCTTTCTAAAGAGAGAGTATGAATGTGTCATAAAAGCAAGAATCACTTCCCAGTCCCCTCCCCCATGAAAGAGTACAAGTCAATTTGTTCAAACCCCAATAAAAAAACCTTTCTCTTTCCTATTTCTTCATATTTCACTTTTCCTGTGTGTCGTGTGGTTTTCTTATTAGGTTAATTATTAACATACATACACATATATATGATTAGGCTATTTTTACATTTGCAAATTAAATATTAAGTACCATTTTTTTTAATTATAAATAAAAACACCTAAACTATAATTTTAAAAAATCAGTTTTTTTATTAATAGAGTTCAGTTTCTATTTTGTAATCGTTTAGCTTCTAGTAGCATATATTAAAATGATTGTTACATTTTCAATCGCAAATGAAATATTAAGTGCCAAAAAAATTAAAACACCTAAAAATCTAATTAAAAATATCAGTCTTTTTATTAATAGCGTTCAGTTTCTATTTGTAATCGTTTAGCTCCTATTTTGAAAAAAAAAGAAAACAAATGAAAGAAATTCTATAACAATGGAAGTTGGTGCACGTGAGTTCCCCTTACTATACTCTTCAAGTACAGAGAAAAAAGAAGTGAAACTGTAAAAAAATTGCTCCTTTAGTTCAAAAATTAACAGGCAGGGCGTTGCTTAGTAATAATATTAAGAGAGAAAAACAAAAACATGTCACTATAAACTAGGCATTTATAGTGGCAAACTTAAAAAGTAGTTTGTCCCTATCTGTGCCCTTTTGGTCTCCCATCCAAGGACTGACCGGGCCCGACGTTTCTTAACTAAGGTATCATGACAATGATCTGGCCGTGCACGCTATGAGGGCACTTGACCTTTTTGCGTTAAAACTAATACTTGAACCTTGTACTGAGATGTGTTTAAAAAAAAAAGATACAAACGAATACGTAATATTTCATTAAAGAAACTCTCATACAAGTGTTATGACGTCTCGTAGACGTCTAAGGTCAGAAATACCTTTCAAACACAAATAAATGAGCCTTGTGCACAAATGATCTAAATTATATATAATAAACAGTTTTAATGATCTTTACTTGATTTGGTTCAAGAATTTGGTATGTCCAAAACAACTTTACATAAAATTACACTCAATATTTAAGATTACATGTATACTTATTGTCTTTTTTTTTTTTTTTTTTTTGGCGTTGCTTAGTAATAATATTAAGAGAGAAAAACAAAAACATGTCACTATAAACTAGGCATTTATAGTGGCAAACTTAAAAAGTAGTTTGTCCCTATCTGTGCCCTTTTGGTCTCCCATCCAAGAACTGACCGGGCCCGACGTTTCTTAACTAAGGTATCATGACAATGATCTGGCCGTGCACGCTATGTGGGCACTTGACCTTTTTGCGTTAAAACTAATACTTGAACCTTGTACTGAGATGTGTTTAAAAAAAAAAGATACAAACGAATACGTAATATTTCATTAAAGAAACTCTCATACAAGTAATATTCATTTATCACTAACACAAAACTTAAAGGGATTAGCAGCGATATTGCGAGAGAATCGAAAAATGTGGAAATGCATTTGTTTTAACTTATAAATCAGGGATAAGTGTGTACAATTCCATATAACTGCTTTAATGTTGAGACAAACCACCAAATAGTGAAAAAAATGAAGTATTTGAGGAAATTTGTCATACCGTCTCCCTCAAATAGACATACAGCGGTGACCTCTCAAAATCTACAATAAACAGCTGATTGTGGTCTACACTAGCACAGAATAAACAAAGATCAATAATGTTTGGTGTTTGAGGTCAAACTGTATTGATCATGGTGCACAATATCACGCTTAAAATCTGGGATATTTACCAAGAAAGGCTTTTTTGATCTCCAGTCGGAATTTTGATACGCACGTATAGAAATTAGAGAATCAGATAAAAGTACTGCCTTGTCTTTAATACACGGATTTCAAGCCAACCACTTGCAGGTTATGTTCGCATATCCATGCCAGTAACAAAAATACAAAAATATGAATTTTGATGATTTTTTCGATGTTTCGGATTAGCAAATCGCTGCTAATCCCTTTAAAACAGGGCTGGAAATTTTCAAAAAAAAAAGCTGCAGACATAACCTATAGCGGGAGTTTTTTTAGTTGTTGCAAAAGTGATGGCCAAGAAACACTGTCACCGAAGTGTGCAACATACGTAAACATAACAGCATGAAAAAAGCACTTTGTCGACGATTTCGCCTGGGGCCCTCGCTTATAAAATGATCCTTACACATCCAAGAACATCGTCAGGTATGTGTTATGTTCAGAAATTTTACCGTTGTAGACCAGTCAATCTAGCAAAAATAATAGCTATACCTGGAAAAAATTAGAACAGAAATTATTTTGGTTGGAAACATCTCTAAGAACCTTCCACATTAACATATTAAAAATAGAAAAAAATGGATGCTCGGGAAAAAATGAAAATTTGCATAAAACCAAAATGGCGCCAGACCTATATATTTCAATAATATAGGCACATAGACATTAATTTTGGGAAATATCACACAATGACTAGCATTATACAAGTGTTCTGTATGAATATTATCATATAATGTTTTACAGAGAGGGCGAATTGAAATACAAAATGGCGGTAATTTTTAAAATGGCCGCCAATTTCCCGCCAAAATCATGTTTATTATAAAAAAAAAGGGATGCTTTGTGTCTATATTTGTATACTTGATGCTAAAATTGGACTGAATGCGTGAAACATGTACATTTCACAAAACTATGTGTTAAAACATTAAATTGTTGTTAAAAAGGACCACTCCAAGAACTGTTAGTAGGTCCTAAATACTTGATTTTATTTCAACGTTGTTCTGATATCATTTGAATTTTCTTATCTTGGCGTTATTTTTGATACCTGTTGATGTGAACAGTAAATCCATAGTACTGAAATACTACTAGTAATATAAACAAACAAACCAAATCCTGTTTTATAAACCGAATATTGGTGTCGGTATTCTGTTGCCATGCTGTGCTCTGAGAGGCACAGAGAAGCAGAACGTCTTGTGGAATTTAAAATCACATGAAAAAGGTTTTGGCTAAATAAATATTTAACATGCTTTCACTCAAAGAACCTATCATGTACTGTCAATAGTGCAACTGATGAGACGGCCGATAGGTCCGGACCGTTGAAAACCCAGTTCTTGCTAAGGCTACCATGGCTTTGGACACACTTTAAAAGAGAACAAATTCGGCAATATTAGATAATCAAGCCTTCATTATAAATATGAAATATTAAAGTATTAATTTATCCAATTTCAATAATGATTGAGATCTCATGTCCTCATGTCACGAGGTGTCCTGATCCCTTTTTATACTATTGCCAAGGTTACCTTGCCCCGGTGTAAACAAACTGAGTGTCCCCCCATGAGAGTGTCCTAGCTACCATAGCAACATGTACGAAATAAACCGTGACCTTGTAGACGAGGCCATTTGGATACAGTGCTGAAACAAATGATGCATACAGCACTCAATAGAGAACACAATAGACAGATGGGTGGTAGGACACTCAGTCACACGGACACTGCATTATATGACACCAGGACCTTGCCTTTTAGAACGCTTAAAAATCGTAAAATTTTGGCATTTGTTAGAGAATCAAGCCTTCATAATAAATATGAAAGTTTAAAGCATTGATTTATCCAATTTCATTAATTACTGAGATATCACGTCCCCAAACTCTCCCTCGTTAGGCTAGCTACTGAGAACACAAATGATGAGCTCAAATACCCTGTGTCTGCCAACTCAATAGCCGAGCAACTCCTCGTAAATGGTCGTTTCAAGGATATTGATAAAAAAAGAGATCACCAAACTTCGTCGAATCCCTGGCGTGGACGGGTCACTTTCAACACCTTTCTCACAAGATGAGCTTACCTCTGCTATTAGCCAACTAAAGAGTGGAAAGGCCCAGGGGCCTGGTAATATACCAGCGGAGTTCGTGATGCACTGCGCCCCACGGTGTCTTGATTTCTACACAGTCATGTTGCCTTACCAACCAGTCCTTACCCAAGATCTGGAGGAGGGCTACCATCATCGCACTCTCCAAACCAAAAAAGTCTGTTGACAACCCCGGAAACTACCGCCCAATATCACTACTGTCTGTTTCCTTCAAACTCCTTGGGAGGCTAATCCTGGTCCGGTTGGAGCCACTCGCCGAATCCCATCTACCTGACGCAAAAGCAGGATTTTGCCGTGGCCGGAGCACTGTCCATCAGATCGTAAGACTCACAAATGATATTGAGGAGAGCTTTGAAAAGCGTCGTAAGGCAGGCGTTATCTTGATGGACCTTACTGCAGCATATGATACCGTGTGGTACCAGGGCTTGACACTCAAGCTTCTCAGGACCATCACGGATCGTCACCTTTTACAATTCATATGTAATATGCTTGCACACCGTACCTTTGTTCTTTAAGACCAGTGATGAGCAGAGCAGTCGACTGCGCCGTTTGAGGAACGGAGTCCACAAGGATCAGTACTGGCTCCCATGCTGTTCAACTTGTATATGTATATCAGTGATCTACCTCAAACAACATCTAGACAAATATGGCTACACCGACGATCTTGCCCTTCTTCACTTGGACAGAAGCTGGACTGAAGTAGAAAGTACACTTAGGCCTACTGCAGATATGGCCCTAGCTACTTGCAGCATATCTCAAGACCTGGAGACTCAAGCTGAGTGAAGCCAAGTCCACCGCTACTGCCTTCCATCTTAACACCAAAGAGGCTCATCGCCAGCTTCAAATCAACCTCAATGGGGCGTCTCAGCCATACAATCCTACGCCAACTTATCTGGGAGTGAAGCTTGATCAGCAGCTTACTTTAGGTATCTTCGAGGAATAACCTCCTGTACCACCTTGCTGGATCTTCTACGCCCCACCGCCCTGGTTCTGGTCTACAGTGATGCTGAATATGCCATCCCAGCATGGTGCAATAACTCTCACACAAAGAAGCTGGACCCCGGGGGCGGGGAGGGGGTAATCACATATGAAATGGATATGGGTGTAAGGCTGTCGCTTCGAAACCCAGGGGCATTCTGTGACAGAGGACTAAAAAAAATAGGGGTCTTTGGGAGAGAGCCAGCCAAAATGCCCCAAAATAAGGGGGTTTGGGTCACAAATTTGCAAATTTTGCAAACATTTCACCCAAAATAGGGGTCTTTGAGTGAAAATTTTCAAAATTTTCCCAAAAATAGGGGTCTTTGGGTGACAGTTTGGTAAAATTGTAAAAAAATATCGGGTCTTTGGGTGACATTTTCAAAATATATGGGGTCTTTGGGTGACAGCGATGCTGAAAATGTGGGTCTTAACAGCCTACATGCACGTCACCTCCCAGATAGGAGCCCCCCGGGAGCTGGACACAATACTCAACGAGACCATGAGAACCATTACTGGCTGCCTTTGTCCCACTCCATCCGAGTTTCTACCAGTGCTTTCAGGCATTTCACCTTCAGAACATACACAAACTGGTGAATAAGCCTCTGTTGGACAAGCACCAGCTTCATATTCACTGTCAAAGAATCACACCAGCTCGGCAGGCAGAGACTGCGCTCTCGTCGACCTTTCTCTCGACACGCTGCTAAACTCTCCAGCTCCCCATTCAACTTCTTACATACATGGACACTGCTTAATACTCCAAGGCCAGACCAATTCACTATCACACCTATGAAAGAACTCCCACCTGGTAGCAATCGTAAGGAATGGGTCACCTTGAACTTTTTTTTTTTTTTTTTTTTTATGGCCCTAGCTACTTGCAGCATATCTCAAGACCTGGAGACTCAAGCTGAGTGAAGCCAAGTCCACCGCTACTGCCTTCCATCTTAACACCAAAGAGGCTCATCGCCAGCTTCAAATCAACCTCAATGGGGCGTCTCTGCCATACAATCCTACGCCAACTTATCTGGGAGTGAAGCTTGATCAGCAGCTTACTTATCGGTAGCATCTCGAGTCTGTATGTGCAACTTTAGGTATCTTCGAGGAATAACCTCCTGTACCACCTTGCTGGATCTTCCCACCTGGTAGCAATCGTAAGGAATGGGTCACCTTGAACAGGTTTCGCACAGGAGACGGTCATTTGCAATATGCACCAATATGGGGGCTGCGGCCATCTCCAGCCTGCCAATGTCGCTCCATCACAGACTTTCGTCCACCGGTGGATATAGACTTCTCAAACCCCAACCAATCAACAGTGAGCTTGTTCCACTAACTTCAACACATTTAGCTGCTGCCTCATATGCCAGAATAAGTGAAGATGGCTCTCTTAAAGGTGCATTTCGTGATTTCATCACCTTCTGTTTTATTCATAGATCACTGATATCCTTGTTAAAAAGCTTATTCTCAAAATTTGAGCTGATCCCGATCTTGCGGTTTTGTGTTATGAGCAATTGCGCGTTTCCCACGGTCCCATAGGCTACTGTGCTGTAATATCTGTCCATTTATGGACAGAAAATAGAAAATTGCGAACTTCTTACAGATGCGACCGAATTTGCACGTAAGAATGGGCACACGTGAATTACTAAGGCTAACGGTTCAGATGATATAAAAATCTCAACATTTTTTAGGTTAGTCGGGGGGACGAGGCTGTGGATCACGAAATGCCCCTTTAACAATGTAGTTTAAAATCGCTATATCAGGATTATATGACAAACCGACGTAAAAAGTATTTACTTTTGATTTTGGCGGGAAAATGGCCGCCATCTTAGAAAATGGCCGCCATATTGTATTAACGCCAGCCAAATATACAAGTCATCTCATATTTGTCATATCCATATGAAATAATATGTGATAATGGTTACTTTACAATAAACATCCGAGTTATCATGCAGGAAGAACCAATATTTCTGAAAAATATGGACTTAAACGGCCATTTTGGTTTTATGCAAATTACCATTTTTTCCCAAGCTTCCATTTTTTTCTATTTTTCTGGCGGGTATGAAATGCTACGACGAGTGTGATGTTTTCATCCGGGGCTTTTATCACAGTAACATTGCACAGTTCTAATATTTTTTACTAATACCGCGGGTATTAATTAGGGACTTTGACCTTGATAGGTCCGAAACAGCGTCCACCAACTCGCTAGTTTTTTTGTATTGGTAATCAGCGAAAATAAGCGTGTTCGTGCCGATTTGAAATAAATTACCGGGACAGCTGTAAACTGAGCATCAATGGATACATCATTTTAATGTTACCGTAACGAACGGACGAACGAACGAACACACTAACTAACAGAGTTTCCGGGCGATTTGTAGGAGCTTGTTTCGCAGCTCAAAAATAGCTCAATCTTAATCTGGTGATGAGCACCTGAAATCCTCTTTATCTGGAAGTACATGGCCATTGTTATTACCCATACAGTTGAAAGGTAATTTGTAGTGCTTTCCCAGCAAACACAAAACGTTTTCAGAACGTTCACAAAACGTTTTTATTAGGTCCGCTACGTCTTCGTCTTTAATAAACGTTTACAAAACGTTTTTATTAGGACCGCTACGTCTTCGTCTTTAATAAACGCTCACAAAACGTTTTTATTAGGGCCGCTACGTCTTCGTCTTTAATAAACGTTTTAAAAACGTTTACAGAACGTCGAAGTTTTGACTCTAACATTGCGCCAAATAAGCCAAACAGTCTATGAACGTCCAAAAAAAAAGTGTACATAAAAAGTTTTTTTACCAAGACGTATATCCCAGCAAACACAAAACTTTTTTAAAACGTTTTGGTTAGGTTCTAGATTCGTCTATTACGTCTTCGTCTTATAAGACCTTGAAAGAACGTTTTTAAAAACGTTTTGGCAAGGTTCTCATTCATCTATTTCAACTTCGTCTATAAGACCTGATAAACGTTTTTAAAACGTTTTGGCTAGGTTCTGGATTGGTCCATTTCGATTTCGTCTAATAAGAGCTTGTAAACACGTTTATAAATCGTTTTTGCTAGGTTCTGGATTCGTCTATTACGTCTTCGTCTTATAAGACCTTGAAAGAACGTTTTTAAAAACGTTTTGGCAATGTTTTCATTCGTCTATTACATCTTCGTCTATAAGACCTTTTAAAAACGTTTTTAAAACGTCCCATGTCACATTATACGGTTAGGGGTAACATATGTTTAGATATCTGGATGACTCTACCAAATGTAATAAAATGTCCTAATAACGTTTGCAAAATACTCAAAAAATCAACATATAGAAAAACGAAATCGCAATAACGTTTCATTATAGTCTATTTAGTTTATTTTAAGCCATGGCATTATTTATCAACGTGCATTTAATTCTGTCAGCACAGATGGTGTATAAATTTCAGTGGTAATTAATGAAATGGGCTACTTAATAGGTCACTCACTTTTGAAAAAATGATACAACCGCTCTTCTGCTACACGTTCAGCCTATATAAATAGAAATTACCCTTCATATTATGAGTCGTCTAGCTGGTGTAGTGGTTAAGTGTTTGGTCTTCCACGCGAAGGGTCCCAGGTTCAATTTCCAATACAGGTAAGTGAGTAATTTGTGTCTGTCAAATGAACTTGTGTAATATGCTTGATGTAGATTTCCTTGCAATATACCGCTCCGATATAGTACCGATTACTTTTTTCTTTAATTATTAGCGTTTAATTAGCAAATTAATCAAATGTTTTGGACGTTCTCATAACGTTTTAGAAACGTTTTTAAAAAGATTTTTATTGGTTTTATAACGTCCAATAAAACGTTTTATGGACGTCCAAAACCTTCCACAAAAAAACGTCCAAAAAACGTTTTTACGAAACGTCCAAAGAACCAACTTGGAACGTTTTTAGAACGTTCAGAAAACGTCCGATTGTTAGCTGGGTTATCCTCTGCATACCGAGCGGATTGACTGGATATCAACAGTGCTATTATTTGCTCGAGTCAACGCTGCATGATGTATATCTACTGGTCACTGATATTTAGGAAAAGAAATTGTGATGACATTATTTTTTATTCATTTTCAATCAAATGTGCAACTTTTGCACTTGACATCCCCCAGAGTATGTAAAGGTATAATTAGACAATATTAACTGCGCAGAAATCAGTTACTTCGCCGATATGCGTAACCAATGTCTTTATGTAAGCATCTTTCTCTCTTTGATCCCATGGAGTATAACCTAAACTTGTAAGAAAGGAATTTAAATGAATGTAGACCCGTTTCATAGTACCTTAAATGGGCTAACTGAAAGAGATAATAGATTCGTCTCATATAATTACCTGGAATGGGCTAACCATGCTAACTGTGCCTTCTAAATGTTATTTTTAATATAAATGTTCATTCTTATGTGGCCATTTTCATGTTTGCACTAAACTCTATTGATTTAGAAGCATGACAAAATGATTGGTTATTACAAGAAAATAGACTTACGCAGAGATCTAAATACTATGTACTCTATCAATTGTACAAATTGCTTTAACTAAGTGTTCTTTTCCTGGTATCTTTAAGTCGTTGATTGGCAAAGCGCCTGACGATATAGGTAACTGTAAGAAACGCACATCTATGCAAATAAGCGCTATTAGAGACAAGTACAGACTGAATGCATAGGCTTGCTGTTTATTCCGTTGTTGTCTCCGCATCAACACTAGCTGTGAATTCTTACATTCAACAACTACCACGATATACAATCAATAAAACCGCTAGCATGTCCAAGCGACTTGACCCAAGCCAGTTGACTTCAAATCAACTCAGTCGCTCCGACGCTTGCAGCAAAACGCAAAAATATCAGCAGAATGTGCCAAAGAACAAAAAGTCCGATATCCGCTAAAATCCTGTTATGTGTGTTTGAAAAGAAGCCTACAGGAGACAATACTTAAAAAATATTTCAGTGCACTTCTGAGCATTCATCAAAGGCTGATCGTTTGGTAAACGTTTCATATAGAAGTCCCAAGTATACAAATGAAGTATTGCCATTGATTCCGTCCTGCACTACTGAACAACATCATACAGAGCATGACGGAATCAATGGGAATACCTCATGCGCGTATTTGAGACTTCAATATGAAACGTCTACCGATCGTTTCCCCAAAATGAATACTTTGATCGTTGCTGCGTAAGAATCTAAGAGTTAAATTCCAAAATGGCATTCCCTATACCTCTGATGTTGTATTTCTCATCTCATTCTGTTTAGTGTTGTTTAGATTATAGACCGCATTCAATAGCCAGCCATGTTGGTGGACAAGATAGACGCATTCCAGTACTACAATACATTCACCTGTCAATGATCCCTGCGCAATCGCTAAAAATGGATCGATTGGCAGGTGGATCTATTGTAGTCCTGGAATGTATGCATCTTGTCCACCAACATGGCTGGTGACTGACGTCATATTGAATACGGTCTATAAATTTTTGTGTTTCTTGGCGTTTTGCTTTTTTTTTTTTTGTTTGATTTGTTTAACCCCTTGAATCCTTTTGAAGGCCGTCGTATAAAGCTTTCCGGTAGTACAAATTCGTCAGATAATATTGAGGATTAACTGCAAGTTTGATAAGGTCTTACGCGTCCATCCAGCTCAGTGATTTTCAAAATCATGGGTAAAAAAAATGTCACCACTTTTAAGACATATTTTTGTATACAACTAATTTATAAGGTAATAAGCAGACCAAGATATAACCTAGTTGATAATAACCAATCGTACGACGGCTTTGGTTTGCGAAACTTTTTTGTCATCGTTTTCGTTTCTTATATCTCGTCCTACAAAGAATGACAATTACACCGTACACACAGAATTAAAAATAAAGGCGATAAAGAATTGTAATATGTTTATGATATTCAACATAGATAAACACTCTGGGCATTGGTAGGTGCAATGATATACGATGACAGGATTTTTCCCGTGAGATAAATCACTGGGTAATACATAACATTGGATTTTGTAGCGCTTGGTGAATTCGCTAATCCAGACAATCCAAAAGAGAGTATCCACGTTACTGCGACCATTGCCTCTGCTCTTGCCTTGCTGTTGATGATTCGATGCTGCAATGGATGACAAACAGCAAAGTAGCGTTCCATAGCCACAAGAGTCACCAGAAAAACCGAGCTAAAGAGACCAACAAATGTGAAGTATGTTGGTAGCTTGCAAGCGATAGGCTGCTTCCATGGCACCCCTTCATCAATAGGCGAAGAGGCTATGTATATCCAAATATACTTTGTTGAAATCACTATCAGTGAGCCCGCATCTGCTACCGCAAGATTACCTAAGTAAAAGTTTACCATGGTACGCATTCTTGGGACACGATAAAGAACAAACAAAAAAGCAGCATTGTTGAGAAGGCCGACAGCGGCAACAATTGGAATACCAATGGCGATAAACATTCCGTCCTTACGGTTGTATGACAGGTCTGACGCTTCTTCTTTCGTTAAAAGAAAGGTATTGTTTAGAGTACACTCTTTTGCCATCTTATCTGGACCCAGTTTGTGGGATCTTTGAAAATACGGATGTAGGCAAAATTCATCTAGCCATCGTCCAACGGGTACTGCTATATACGAGTGTCATTCAAAACGTTCTACGCCTATATTCATAACTCTGTTATAATTCGTTTCTGCCACTTTGTCACCTTTATCATTATCAGACTAGCAATATGATTTGTTGATGAGTCAAGTATATTCGATCCATTGTATTAATTTCAGATCTATTCGCTACCTCAAGGCAGAGCTTGTCCCCAATCTGCCAATCTGTGCTTATCAGAATAAATGGATCACTAACAATAAGATGGGTCCAGATGATGATTAATTTGGGAGTTTCCGAAACCTGACCACATCTGACACACTTTTTCAGACACACTTATGAATTCGGAAACCTTAACGGAATAAACCTGGGTCACATGGGTCAGGTTACGTAAACTCCCGATTAATGTTGATGATTTTTTCCCGATTTTAATTTTAGCGCAGTGAAGTTGAACCAGATTCTGCTCTAGATTTCTAGAAATCTCGCTTCTTGGCTGTTTTTCAATGAAACTGTAACCTGATATCGGCTGGTCTGCCCACAGAAGTGTGTTAGGCAGCATACCACAAGTAGCCAATCTTTACTGCTAAAGTCCCTGGTGTGCGAGGCCCAGGAAATTACCTATCGCGGGTCCTGGTAAAGGGTTAGGGCCATGTAAAATTTATAATATGTTCGACGTGTATATCAGTCGAATGGTGAAGGTAAATGAATTTTTCGAATGACCCTTATAAGCGTTTCACATAAGTATCTGGTTTAATATTTTGCAGCATTTGTTATGCAGATGTATTAATTAAAGACCCATATTATACTTAACTGGAGCGTGTAGTTCATTTCCCAGGTCCCGGAATCAAACTATTTAGCAAGCGGAAAAAATTGGCTGCATGCGATTGCAATCAATTCATTTGTGATCAATACCAATAAAGTAAGACATAAATCTAGCAGCAAGGGCAATTTGTGTGAGAGATGCTTCTGATTTGTTTTAGAACTACTACTTCTGTTCCCTGGGCTGAAAGGTGGATATGATGCGTGAACATGGACTTACATATGCACCTAAAACAAGTATTTCCACCGACTAGAATACACACCCTAAACAAGTATTTTTTTGTCTGTTTTTGCTACCCTAAACAAGTATTTTTTGTCAGTTTTGCTCCCCTAACCAAGTAAGTAATGTATTGTGTCGTTAATATGCCCTTAGTTTCTTGCTTTGCTTTACAGGATTTTTTGATGATTTTGCTTTCTGCTAAATTAGAGTATTGCATATGCGTACATCACTATTGCAAGTTCAGAACAAACATACCCTTTTCCAGATTTTTGCTGTTTTGACACCCTATCAATGTTTTCGCGCGTCCATCGCCGGTTGGAAAAAGGAACCCTTTTTTCTGTTCACGCGTCATATCCACCTTTAATACAATGCCCCGGGCTTCTGTTTACTAACATCATTGAGGGCTTAATACTCGATATGGAAATTGTACTCGTAATATAAACCCTCCCCCGATCTAAACATGATACTCAAAATGTATTCTGAAAGGAACTATTGTATTGTCGAAATTTGCGCCTGAAGTTCTTTGGTGCCAAAGTATATTTTTGAGTAATAGCAGTAAATAATGAAGATGTTCTAAATATCATTTTTTGCTGTCAATGACAAAAGTCCTTCATCACTGATGCTCGTTACTGTTCCTAAAGAAGAACATTTCGCGCAATTTCAAGTGTATTTCCGAGTACATACCGTTGGGGTCCTCGGATTTTACGAGTTGTCAAACGTTGGCGTGGACCCCAAGGTTCAACAGGATAGCCGGCCCACCCCACCGTTGGAAAAACAACCTTTGGCAACTGCGACTTCAACGCGTTTAGTCATTTTTGTTTTGCTTGTACATTTTCATACCGTCTTTATACGCGGCATGCGTACATCAGCGCTTTGAATCCACGCTCGCGATTTAATGCTGCGACTAATGCTTACCCACTGACGTCATTTTATATCATCTCGATGCAGATGCCCCGGTGATGCATTACGGCAGTCCGGTAATTACGCATATCCTTTTTAAAATTGAAAAAAATTGGCGTAAATTGAAACAGCGTTTGAAAATTCTCCAAGACGGAATAATACCGAAAGGCATTGTTGGAAAAGGGTATCGGCGGCCTTAGCGATTGCGTGTTTCACTTTCCGTGTTTGCGAGCCCCGAAGGTACCCGCACAAAAAACGTCCAATTTTCTCGCTAGGATTTATAGGTTCAGTCAATTAACGAGAACATATTCACAACAAAACATAGTACGGACCCTCTTATGAAAATCTCCATAGAACCACTTCGTTTTCCGGAGATATTTGAGATTTATATTAGTTTCATTTGCATGCGTTCGCTATGACGTACTGAAAACGTTAATCTCTCGCGCATACTAATTTAGATTAATATCTTTTGCAGTCTTGACACAGACTACACACTTCCGGACCGCCGTAGGTGAGGCAGCGAGGGCGCGCCCATTCCCAGCTGCTGTAAGAATTGGACCGTATCGATCGAATCGCGTGGACTTTTGATTTCATGCACTGACCTCTCTACAATGGATACGGGCTGCCGCACAGTTGAACGGTCTCCGAGTGCACCTAATTCTACACAGATGTTCTATTGTTTGGACAAGGTGATGCATTGTTTTCCGCCATATTGTAGGGGTCACAACCACCTTCCTGATGTTTCACTCAGCGACTCTGACCCGCTATCCATGTGGTAAGTCAGGAATTCATGCGGTCACATTTCCGACAACCGCTGGTCACGGTGCGGGCTCACTGCATCACCGCATCTGCATCTGCATAAGCCCCGATTTTCCTAAAGGTCGTAACTGACTCGAGGAAGATTGATGCCACAAACGTAACGACACTTGTGTGTCGTCAGTATCGACTCGTTTGTTTATAGGGCAACGAGAGATTTCAAATAACAGTTGTCCCAAAAATTTGAAAATTTTATTTTGGCACTGGTGTAAAGCTTTGTATCAAAAACATCACCATCTGTAAGGATTAAGGCTGAGAACTGTTTTCTTTGATACACAAATTGTGAAATTTCTATTTTTGTATAGGGAGCAAATACGAAATTCAGCTTACGTTTTTTCGTTTTGAATATAAGCATATAAATCACCATTGGTTGTCTTTTAAGACAATACTGTACACAAAATGCAAAAAAGTAAGAACCATAGAGTGTCCTAATCCCCTTACACTGGCACAAAAAGTTCTCGGCATGATTTTTTCGATCCAGTATTGTGTCAAGTCAGACCACTTTGAAAGTTTTCGAAATATACATTTTATTGTCCTAGATCTTTTGCTTCTTTCATTAATCCCTGGCTTGAAAAAAGCGTGGCAGATAATCCGAGATAGAACGCCCGAAAGAATGCAAACCCCCCAAACAAAAGTTGCATTTTTTTTTTAATTTTTCAGTGGGCATTGCAGTTAGTCCAGGCTTCGGCCCATGTGAACCTTGTTATACAATATATATACATGTTTTTTTCAACGGTTTTCTAGATCTGTTTTTCATGCTGACTCTGATCCGATGGATTCCAGACCAAAACCTTGACATTTTCGCAGAACACTCAAATTTCAAACTGGCTACCAAAACACTAAAAACTCACATGTTAAATACTCGAAAGTTTTTTGGCCTGTCCAGTCAAAACACCCATTGTCATCAAATAAAATAGAATTCATTAACCACCTAATTAAGAGATTCAATATGGCGGCCAATACAACAAAGCATCTGATATTTATCTACTTTTGACAGTAGAATGCTAACTTGGTATATATACCAATGCTTTAGGAATCGATATGTTAATGGAAACCATTATGAATAGCTTTCAACAATTTGATAATTATTCAAATCAATAGACCATTCAAGATGGCTCCAAAATGACAAAATCCATTACTACATATAGCCAAGAGCTGCCATGTTTGTGTATATCAATATAACCGATTCAGAGCAATTCAAATATCATAACATAATCAAAGTGATTGATATCTGCAAGATACAATTCAAGATAGGCATTCAAAATGTCTGCAAATGTCAATCAGTAAAGGTCGGTAATTCATGCATGCTGTAGGCTAAAGATATATATTTTATGGTTTTAGTTGGCTTATCGCTTCCAAAAATCTCAGTATGTCATTGAGTCGTTATTCATCAAATATCCTAATATGAATGCCAATGGACGCCCAAAACCTATACCAAAACAAAGAAACATACCGTATATCTCTAGACTATTAGTGATTGGATTTTTCGCCGCTTAGTAAGTGCCATTTCCTGCCATATTGGCTACCCATCTTGGATGCCATATTACATGTATCGATTCCTCTGATTACGAATGATGTGTACATTGATCTGATTGACTTACAGGGATATACACAAACATTACAGTACTAACTTAGGCACAGCTATCAATTATAGCCATCTTAGAGCATCGGAAGCCATCTTAGATCCTATAAAGAAGGAATTTATAATCACATTTTAAAAAAAAATATTTGTTATGGTTCTAAATACTTTCTTGACTGCCAAAACACCAGGATAGATACCAAATTACTAACCTGCAGTCAAAAGTAGATCACGATCAGGCACTTTATTGTATTAACGGCCATATTGAATTCATTGATTACGTGGTTAATTGGTCACAATGGATGTTCTAACTACACAGGCTGAAAAATTACAAATTTTGAGTGAACAAGAGATGGATGTTTTGTGTTTTGGTGGCCATTTTGATTTGTTGCGTTTCTACAAAAATGCTCAAGGTTGCTCGTCTGGCATCCATCGGATTCAGAATCATCATTAAAAACTGGTCTAGAAACCGTTGAAAAACATTATATATATAATAAAACAAGGTTGATATTAGTTATCAATGTATCTGTAGCCTGGACTAAGTGTACTGGGACACGAACACGTGTACCACAATCAATATTGCAAGTAGGCTTTCTCGCTCATTCAATCGGAAAACCTCTTTGTGTAAAATCAATACACACGTATTGCGTTGTACCACACAGTGACCATTGAAAAATCCAAAAATTGCAACTTTTGGTTTGGGGGGTTTGCGTCTTTCGGGCGCTCTATCTCAGCCATTTTTGTACGCTTTTTTTACAGGCGAGGTGTTAAATGAAAGAGCAAGACCTAGGCAACAAAATGTATATTTCGAAAACTTTCAAAATGGTCTGACTTTGACACTATACTGATCGAAAAACATGCCGAGATACTCTTTGTGCCAGGTGTATATGAAATCACTACACATGACACTTTAACATGGATGTCTCAAAATCTCTCGTTGCACCTTTAATTGCCACCATACTTGGTCACATGGAGATACGCCCTGGTCGCCTCTGTAGGGATCGGGTGTGGCCATTTTGTGACCCACTGACACACATGACCCTGATGAATTCTACGGAATAAAGTGCACTTTATTCCGTAAAGTCTGCTGCATTCATCAGGGTCATGTGTGTCAGTGGGTCACAAAATGGCCACACCCGTAGGGATCTGTGTACGTGTGTATGTACCCGAAGTGCCATCGGTGATACCTCAATCTTTCTCGATCCAAGGCCACACTTCATCCTTTTCCACATCCCAAAAAACACCAAGTGCTCTTTATTTGGGTAGCTCTTGCTGATGAATATCAATATCCTTCGCAACCTTTGCTCGGTTCTTTTTGGGTATTGTATCAAGGGCTGGTTGGCCGTTACTCATTAATTTTGTGAGATTAACCCCTCTCTGTCTCTTGAGATTCTTGACAAGATCCACTGCTTCACTTTCCTCCTTCACCGACTTCACAAAGTCATCTACATAGAAATCACTTCACTGCATCTACTTGCATTATCTGCGGCACACTTTCTTAAAGGTGTAACGAGAGATTTCACATATCAGGTGACCCTTAAAAATCGAAAGTACTGACTTTTGCCCTGATGTAAAACTTTCCATTAAAAATATCCCCATCTGAAAGGATTAAGCTGAGAAATGTTTCTTTCGTACAAAAATTTAGCAATTTCTATTTTCATATAGGAGCAAATATGAAATTTAGCCTATGTTTTACATTGTAATATAAGCAAATCAAAATCACATTTTTTTCTCTATTCTAAGACATTTCTGTAGCATAATAATACAAGGTAAGAAATGTATAGTGTGTCTAATCTATTTGAAATTACTATTATGACACAATATTTGGGTGCCTCAAAATCTCTCGTTGCACCTTTTTTGTCCCAGGAAATGCAAATAGAATTGATGTGGTTTGAGTCAATTCTAAAAGGAGGGACCAGAAAGCATTCAATATTTGGGTTGGTGATGACATCATTTGTGGTATCATTGATTTATCAGAGAATAATAGAAAATACCAGATGACTGGTGTGAAATCTATTCATGACACTGACTGATAATCAATAGTTTCACAAATGACGTCACTGGTTGTGTATTTTTTTTTTTCTGGCCCTGTTTATTGCAGTGAAATGTCCCACAAAGATTTGGAGTAGGTTTACCATCTCATTTCCTGGGACTTTCAACACTTTAGTGGACCGGGGGGGGTCCTAGGGATCCGCAAACTACATTTTGCCAGTTTACAACTAGAACGATCTACGTTTTCTAGCTCATATTTCTTTGTATTTGTGTAACGTTTGGATACGCATCTTTGCATCAAAAAATATTAAAATCCATCGCCCCGTTAATTAGATAATTAGGTTGGGTCCCTAGGAACCCCCCTTGTCCACCAATTGGAGTATCAATACAAATAATTAAAACAAGTTATTAT
>JAMKCH010001076.1:0-96940 GCA_023653785.1 Ophioderma brevispina | reverse complement strand
ATGTTTCTTGTTGCATCTGGGACGTCTTTCGGGAAAGGATGCGATGCTTTTCATTGCATTCGGACGGTTTTGCCCGCCAGAAGGTGCAATGCGTCTCATTGCATTCGCACGCAATGCTTCTCGTTTTCATCTAGGCCGGTCTTTCCGGAAAATGAGCCTGGCGAATGTTCCCGTTCCTCTGGGACTTTCCTTTCCGAATGAGCCACTGTTCGACGTTGCATCTGGGACGTCTTTCCGAAAAGACCGATGCCTCTCGTTGCATTGGGACGTCTTCCGGGATTGATGCGAGGCTTTTCATTGCATCTCGGCCTTTTTCCCGGTAGAAGATCGAATTTGGCGGAATGCGTCTCATTGCATTCGCACGCGATGCTTCTCGTGCATCTGGGACGTCTTTCCGGAAAATGACTTATGTTTCTCGTTGCATCTGGGCGTCTTTCCGGAAAATGCCGAATGTTTCTTGTTGCATCTGGGACGTCTTTCCGGAAAATGACGTGATGTTTCTCATTGCATTTCGGTCCGTTAACGACTGTATGCTACTTATTCCTGTGGCCCGGGCCCAGGGGTTCCGAACGATGCATGAATCGCCAAGATTTGTTCCATTGCATCTGGGCCGTTAAAAAAATAGAATGCTTGTTGTTTGGCATCTGGGACGATGTTTGGCAAAACCACCCCAGTTCCGGGTTACATGGTTAAAGGCCGACTCAGAGATTTCCCAATGAGGGCGCACTCGTATTTTTCAAACAAATCATTTTTTGGCATTTGTAATCTTGATCCAGATCTAATATTGTTGTGCAATAATAAGCTCAAATCAAATTTTTTCATTCGTACATCACAAACTTTGTTTATAAAATTTGGGCATCCTTAATTTTTGTTATACACATATTCTATGGCACTGATATGCTACATAAATATTTACTGCATGAAAATGGAAAATCCGATTCACTCTAACTTTGGAATTAAGCAGGTTTACAGGTGACCTTAATCTTTATTAAGATGATAACTTTTAATTACTAAAGAAAAAGATTACTTTTTTCGAAATCCTGAGTCGGCCTTTAAGCCACTCAACTTTCACTCTTAAATTCCAGGACTTTTGGGAAATAAAGTTCCGGCGGAAACTTTGGGGTTCAATTAAATTCCACAACCAGATTTTCACCTAATTGTACTATAATTTCTCTCCGTTTACGGACAAAATACAAATTGCAAATTTCTTTACAATACGACAAATTTGCACGTAATATTAGGTACACTTGGATTACAAAGGCTAACGGTTTCAGATGGTATAAAATCTCAACTTTTGAGCAAGTCGGTGGACGAGGTTGTGGATTACGTGAATGCCCCCCTTTGAGTTCAACGGTCCAGCCCCATGACTGAGATTCCTTAGCCTTACCGTGTCAATATAGGTGCTATAACACTTTACAATGTTACGTTTTACACCTTGATGCGAGCTGCTGTCAGGCTCCAGTTTAGATTGAACAGAGAATATACCATCAGTTAAAGGCCGACTCAAGAATTTCCCTGAGGAGGGCGCCCTCATTTCTCAAAAAAATCGTTTTTTTTCGCATTATATAATGCTTGTCCATTACACTACTCACTGTTGTGAAATTGCTTAAGCTTAAATCGAATCCTTCATATAGAAAATCACAACTTTAAAAAAAAAAAAATCCGGATCCGGATTTTGTTATACACAGTAATCTCCTATTGGACGTAATACTAAACATAATGTTTACTGCTCACAACTGAAAAATCTGATTCATCTCAAATTTCGGAATTGGCATTTTAGGTTACTATTGACTATTTTCACTTATTACACACACAAATATCTTTCGAAATCTCTGAGTCAGACTTTAAATTTATATATTTGTTTTAGTTTTTTTGTTTTTTTGACATTTTACTGTAAGTTCAAAACTTATCTTTGTTTCAATTCAGTTGTTTTTATTTTCAATCTTATTCTCACATGGGAATACAAAAATAACAATTATGTTGTTTCTCCCGTGTTAAGAAGTGTTATACTGGTTCAAAACAGCTTGTTTGTGTGTATGTGCAAGAATTACTTTTGGAACAGTATCTATTATTCTACGCCCTGTGTGTAGCCGTAGCATGTGTTGTAATGTAGATTTTAAGTATCAATGCTTGTGTGCAATTTGATGATGCGCTTCGTGATACAAGTAATATTAATCTTGTTTATAAGTTTTTGGCATAATAAGAACATAAGGGCCACAGCTTGGTATCATTATAGCCAATCAACCTTCATCCAAAAATATTTTGCCAATGATAAAAGGTAAAAATACAAGAACATTAAAGGCGGCCTCAAAAAAGGAATTGGAGATGCATGTACTTTTTTACTCTGTGCCTAAACTTAAAAAACCATAATGATTCTGTTTCAGAACTAATGAAACCACTACAGTCGCTATTCATTTTTTGATTCATAAAGTTGAAATAGGATGGTTTGCTTTGGATCACCATTACCCCCTGAAGTCTACCAACTTTCTATAGTATCTCTGATTGGCTTATTACATGGTAGAACTTGATATAACTTCTGAGTAACCAATCATATAGACCTATATATCTGTACAAACCTTTAGCTTTATCTTACCTGTCTCTGATTGGATACATTGTGTTATATGATGTATTTAGCCATTCAATCAATTGGTAATCTCAGGTTAAATTAAGTGAATTTGACTTGTCATGATCAAATCAATGTTCTGATAGTGTAAACAGACCCTTCTCTTACAAATTGGCACTTCTGATTTGGCGTAGTTTTTGCAATCAAATTTTTCTCAAGACACGTTCATCAATTAATTCATGATAATCCACACCATGTCATATGAATCGAGTTATATTGAATTGTGACTTATGTAACCGGATTTTGTGTTAAATTTTACTGTCTTTCGAAAAAAATTAGAACTTAGGTATCGTTGTGAATCTCGTGCCATTTAATGTAATCAAAAGTACTTGGTTTTCCATGTTTCCTATAGAAGTTCTGTTACTTATGGTACTCAGATATGCTCTTTGTTTTGGTCACATTGCCCTGGGTATATTTCATGTTATCTCGGTACGGGTTGGCCCGCGGAAGTGCATCTTGCTTTCTCATTGCATCGCACAGCGATGCTTCTCCTTGCTTCTGGGAACGATCCTTCCGGAAAATGACGTGATGTTTTTCTCGTTTGCATCTGGGGCGTCTTTCCGGAAAATGCCGCAATGTGTCTGTTGCATCTGGGCGTCGTTCCGGAAAATGACTGATTTTCTGCATTGTCATTTCGGACCGTTAACGACTGTATGGCCTATTATTCCTGTGCCGGGAAAAATCTCCCGAGATGCAATGAGAAACGCAAACTTTGTTCTCATTGCATCGGGGCCGTTAAAAAATAGACATGCTTCTTGTTGCCAATCTGGGACGATGGTTTGGCAAAACCCCAGTTCCGGTTTAGGGTTAAAGGGCCGACTCAGAGATTTCCCAATGAGGGCGCCCGTCGGATTTTCAAACAAATCATGTTTTTGGCATTGGTAATCTTGTTGTCCATATTCTAATCATTTGTGTGAAATAACTAAGCTCAAACAAAGGTTTTCATATAGTAAATAACCACTTTGTTATAAATTTGGCATCCTGAATTTTTTGTATACACAGTATTCTATGCACTGTAGGAGCATAAATATTTACTGCATGAAAATTGGAAATCGATTCATCTCTAACTTTGGAATTAAGCAGTTTAGGTGACTTAATCTTTATTCTAGAGACTACTTTTAATTACTAAAGAAAAGAATTATTTTTTCGAAATCATCTGAGTCGGTCGGCCTTTAACCACCACTTTCACTCTTAATTCCAGGAATTTTAGGAAAATAAGTTCCTGGAGAAAATTTGGGTTTCAAAGTAAATTCCACAGACCAGATTTTTCATCCAAATTGTACTATAATTTCTCTCCGTTTGACAGAAAATAACAAAATTGGCAAATTTCTAATTTCTTACCATACGACCCAAATTTGCTGTAAGATAGGGCACATAGTGGATTACAAAGGCTAACGGTTCAGTGGTAAAAATCTCAGACTTTTTTTGGAGGCAAAGTCTGTGGACGAGGTTGGGGTTACGAAATGCCCTGTTGATTTCAACAGTCCCCCCCATGACTTAGATTCCTTAGCCTTACCGTGTCAAAGTAGTGTTGCTATAACCTTGACAATGTACGTTTTACACCGTTGATGAGACTGGCTGTCAGGCTCCAGTTTAGATTGAACAGAGAATAGTACTATCAGTTAAAGGCCACTCAGAGATTTCCGAGGAGGGCTCCCTCAATTTCCAAAAAAACTCGTGTTTTTTGCATGTAATAGAATGCTTGTTCCTATACTAATCACTGTGGTGGAAATTGCTAAGCTAAAATGATTCCTTCAGTGAAGTAAAAAATCACAACTTTGTTATAACATTCCCGGATCCGGAATTTTGTTATCACATTATCCTATGGGACGTATACTACACATAAATGTTTTACTGCATCAAAATGAAAAATCTGATCATCTCAATTTCGGAAATTGTGCATTTTAGGTTCTATTGCTATTTTTCATTTATTACCACAAAAAATAATATTTCAAATCTCTGAGTCAGACTTAATGATATTTCTGTGTACCATTTGATGGTTTGATCAGCAAAAAACAAAACAAAAACAAAAAAAAACGAAAAAAACAGGGTAAAACAAAAGGGTATAATTATGCAGAGTTCCCATTTTCAGTTGGTTTATTTCCCGCTTATTCCACATGGAATACAAACATAAACAATTAATGTTGTTTCTCCCGTGTTAGGAAGTGTGATACTGTCAAACAACCTGTTTTGTGTGTATGTGCGAATTACTTTTGGAACAGTATCTATTATTCTACTCCCTTGTGTGTATGCAATAGCATGTGTTTTAATTTGAGGATTTAAAAGTATCATTCTTGTGTGCAATTTGATGATGCCGACTTCCTGTGAGACGTAATATTAATCTTGTTTTTTAAGTTTGTTTGGCATAAATAGAACATAAGGGCACAGCTTGTATCATGATAGCCAATCAACATTCAATTATCCAAAATAGGTGAAAATGAATAAAATGGTAAAAATACAAGAACATTTAAAGGTCCCAGAAAAAGTGAGTTGGAGATGCATTACTTTTTTTACTCTGCCTAACTTAAAAAACCATAATGACATCGGTTCAGACTAATGTAAACCACTACAGACGTCTATTCATTTTTTGTTCAAAGTTGAAATATGTTTCTTTTGATCACCATTAACCCTCTGAAGTCTACCAACTTTCTATTAGTATCTCTGAGTGGCTTATTCCATGGTATAACTTGATATAACTTCTAGTAACAAATCATAATAGACCTATATATCTGTACAAACCTTTTAAGCTTTACTTACGCTTGTCGCTGATTGGTTATACATTGGTTATATGATTATTTAGCCAATCAAATCATTGGTAAATCTCAGGGTTAAATTAAATGAATGTGACTTTGTCATATCATCAAAATCCAATGTTCTGATAGTGTAAAGACCCTCATCTTACAATTGCACTTCTGATTTTGGGCGTTAGTTTAAGCAATCAAATTTTTCTCTCTCAAGACAACGTTCAAATCAATTAATTCATGAAATCCACCTCATAGCCGATGAATCGAGTTGAACTTGACTTGTGACTTATGTAACCGGAGTTTGTGTTTAATGTTTTACTGTCTGTTCGAAAACAAATTTAACTAGGTTATCGGTTGTAAATCTCACCAGTGCCATGTAATGTATCAAAGGTACGTGGTTTCTCCATGTTCCTATAGAAGTGCTGTTTAAGCTTATGTACTCAGATATTATCTTTGTTTGTGGTCACATTGCATCTGGGTATATTTCATGTGTAATCCTCGTTTAGGTTTGGTTTGCAGAGGCGGTCATGGTGATGTTCCAGGGGCAATAATATTCCTAATTCAAGAAGGTAAACTCAAATGTCCCAATATTTCGTGCAAACAAGATATAATATGCAAATGTGAGAATTGACCACACTCTTATCTCCTGGAGCAATAAGTTTGTGACAACCATCCAGACAAGCTATTCATTATATTGATTGCTGCCACAATAAGTCAGTAGTGATTTATTCTGTAAATCTTATCACGAGGTAAGATGTCCAATCTGGCACATCAATCCTCACTGGTCTTGTAAGGTAGCAGAACTCAATGATACAGTGGTCTCGGGTTCACATCTCGTTCCCCTAGCTTTTAAAATGTATAACTTTTTATCTAAGTCCAAAAAATCAGAAAAAACCAATGCTGCCCTTTTGAGTTATTGAGGGAAGACCCTACTCCTGGATCATGGTTGGTGGTCAAAAACTCTGCCTTGTACATGTGACGCACCCCTATGTCACATACCTTATGCTACACCTCTACAGACCATGAAAAAACTGCCATACAAACCGCAATATTCAAGCATATGTACACCAAATGACCAGATGTATAGAAAGATTCCTGATCACCAACCCAGCTCACTGTATCAATCACAGGATGCCCCGTAGAGTCTGGTCAGTATGCATTGATTAAAAACATTGAATGGGTAGCAATTAATTAAGCCAATTGATAATATTGTAATCATCCTGGCAGGTCTTGGAACCCCAATGAGTTCATTGGACGTGAAAGTACGTTGCCCTTACTGCTTCAAATCAGTTGATCTCCTGTGCCCTCGAATAGTGCTTCTAAGAAGTTTTCAAATAGGAATGTTGCCAAAGTGCCATCCTGAGGCAAAGGGAACAGGGTATTATCGGCAGAGAAGATGTTGGATATGATTAGAATCTCCTCTGAGCAGCACTCTAGTAACGTCCCTTGGATTTCCCAGCCAGACTCACAAACCCGTGTCAGTAATATGTTGTAACGCAAAGATCACTCCAAGCTAAATCTCTGCACTAACTGATTCTATAACTCCCGTTATGGTGATGTGTGCTATCTTATTCAGACTCTCTTCCCATATAAGTTCCATCTTACTAGATCCTGGCCCAAGTAGGAAATAGTTGAATGAATTATATTCTTTGGGAAAGAATGTTTAAAGAGGGACAGTTTTCTTAATTTTGTATGTGCCTTCAACCAGTAAAAGTCTGTGCTGCAAATAATTGGTTTTGCCATACATAACTAAGAGGGTGTTTCCTTATTGAGTCATAACTGATATTATCCAAATAAAATTTTATCTGGTTAATAATACCGGTGAATATCCGATAGTGCGAAGTTTCTGTTTTTGTTTAGCATCGTTTTTCGAAAATTGACCATCAAGGACGGTTATTTTACCAGCTACAGGTTCATCTATACAGTCAACTGTGTTGTCTTGTGGGTTGTAATCTCGCTAACTTGTAGCTGTAAAATTTTTTAGACCCACTTCATTTCGACGATCTAAATTAATTATATTATCACCTCTCCCATTTCTGCAATTGGCGGCTTAAAGTGACACAGGAGATTTCTCTCAATTGCACTTGATCAGAGGTAGACCACTTACCGAGAACGTTCCAAAGGTTATTGGACAAACAATCACGAAAAAAACCGCAAACCTATTTTTGAACTTGCCTGACATCGAATTGGCCCATAGAACACCGTGCTTTGAGTTTTCTGTCGTGCCACGACAGAAAGTACTAATCTCATCTATTACATAAAGAACGCGGATGCGGCTTTTCACTTCAGGTGTGGTCTAATACCAACAGATTTGAATGCTGTTCCCAAATATGCAAAAAACCCCTGGTTCGAAAAAATTGGGGTGGGGGCGCTTTCTTTTCTGGAAATCTCCTCATGTCTCTTTAAGTTGCCTCGGTCATGTCGGTTTGTCCAACGATTCTGGAATAAGTCTAACAGTATTTTCAAGCTATAATAACAGATGCTTTCCCATGTCATGGTCACGCGAAAAGTTCCAGGGGAACCAAAAACCAATTCTTTTCAATTCCTCACCTAACCACACAACCTTCCTCAGCAGCTCGGAAGCCAGCCCCCCATAATCCTTTGCTCGCGAACCTATTATCGCGACGGTAATGGCGTGTTGACTCCAGTTCTTTCTTTTCTCGCCTCCGGGAATGTACATCGTCACGTTTTCAACCCACTATATACGCTAGAGAGTCCACGTCACGAACGTACACAACTCAATGTTAAACACCTGCCAGAATGTGAAATTGCCCAAGACAAAAGAAAATAAACATGCAATGATGTCATGCCAGTCCGATATTCCTAGCCCTGTTCCTAGCCCGACCAAAATCATAATATCCTGGCTAGACTCAACTTCATCCTAGACTCAAGTTACCGTCCCCGGTTACCTGACCAAGTTACCCACCCCCGCCTATTCTTACCAAATGACCCCATAACCAGTTAAAAACTCTTCAACATGCTGGAGTCTATCCACTTTAAAGCTTGTAGTTACACCCAGAAATTTATCTTTAGACGTAGGACTCATGTGGCGAAGTATTACGAAGTACGATTGGAATTGGTCAACACAGAGCGATACCCCTTGTTGTTGACATAAATCATGTAATAGTCTCATATTACGCGTCTTGTTTTTAATCATGGCTGGCAAGACGTAGGGGACCTCCACTCAATGCCGTTTCGCTTCATCGTATCTAAATGCCCTACAGTGGATACTAGCTTTCTGGCTGTTTTCAAGAAATTCTGGAGATGATGAAGAAATATTGAAAATAACTGTTTACACAAAATCTCATTACAATCGTGAATCTTTTCTTGATCGTTCACAAACTATCCGTAGAAATTGAACCCATTAGACTTAAGCGCAGTTCTCGATAATGTACAAGGGGCGTTTGTTGTGCTGAACTATGATACGTGTGTATTGCCTATGAGAGGTTCCCGTGGGCACTGAAAAAAAACTAATTTGTAGGCGAAAGGTACTTGGTAAGGTCTTCTGAGCCGCAATGTTCTCCAAAACGTAAAGCTGAGAACCTGCAAACATCT
This sequence comes from Ophioderma brevispina, assembly GCA_023653785.1. NCBI lineage: Eukaryota > Metazoa > Echinodermata > Ophiuroidea > Amphilepidida > Ophiodermatidae > Ophioderma > Ophioderma brevispina. The sequence continues at coordinate 88,018 of JAMKCH010001076.1, read as the reverse complement.
AGTCTTATCCTGCATTTGATACCTATGGTGTGGTCACATAATGTGGACCACTCTGACATTCGCATGCTTATGATCTTGTGTATGTCACCAGTTTAATTTCTTTCCTGCTTCAGCAAAGTTTCGGTGTTCTCTGTTCTCCCGTCGGGTCTTATTTGTCTTTAGGTTAGTCGTTGTGTCATTCAGGTTTCCTTGTTTTCATTCACTTGTTTTAATCTGTCCTGTATGTGTTGTGTATCAACACATTGTGGATAATGTCCTCACATTTTGGTTAGGCTTGAAAAGTATCTCAAGCATCAGTGTTATGTATAACCGTTTGTCCTCCTAATAAACTCCCCTCTTTAATAAACGCCCCCTATGATTTTTGGGATAAAACAATTCAGAAATATTAAGCTTATACTAAATCACATGATGTAATGGCCGGGACAAGTCATTATCCGTAGCATAATCGTTGTTTGTGCACATTGTAATAGTTTAATTAGTAGGGAACTTTGACCGCGGAGGTTGGCGACAACAAAAAACAGTGTCCCGCCTGCTCATTTCGTTGGTATTTATGTAATCAAGCGAAAATCACCTTACAACATCTTTTTTCCGATCTCCAATAATACAAACGAATGATGCAGGCGGAAACTGTTTTTCGCACCTACCGAGGTCAAATTCCATACTAATTAAACATTACAACTGTGCACAACAACGAGTATGATACGGATTGGACTGTCCCCGGGCCATTAAAGTATGTGATTTAGGTAAGCTAACTCATTTTCTTGAATTGTTTTTATCCAAAAATCACTGGGGGTTATTACAGCAGGGCGTTTTTAGGAACAATACACAATTAAATACATAACACTGAATGCTTGAGATTACTTTCAGCCTAACTTAAAATGTTGAGGACAATATCCCCACAATTTGTGCATACCACACATACAGGGACAGATAAAACAATTAAACAAGGAAAACCTAATGACACAAAGACTAACCTAAAGACAAATAGACAACATGACAACAAGAACACGAATACATTTGGCTGAAGCAGGAATTAAACTGGTGAACATACACAAGAATCCATAAGCTGCTGGGGGGCAATGTGTCAGAGTGGTCCACATATGTGACACACCCTAGTTATCAATGGCCAGGCTAATAACTAGAGTTTTGCAGTTCTCAGGCTTCACTTTGAGACATCTGCTCAGAAGACCTTCCCAAGTACCTTTCCGCCTACAAATTCGTTTTCCGTGCCACACGGAACCTCTCATAGCAATAACACGTATATAATTCCGCACAACAAACGCCCCCTGTACATTATCGAGAAGGGCTGCCGTTTTTATTTTTTCTCTTAAGTCTATGGGTTTTTTTAATGTATAGTATATGAACGCTCATAAATGAAGTCCGAGGGGTAATGCGCTTCTTGTGTAACAAGTATTTCAAATTTCTTTCATTCACATCTCTCAGATGTCTTGAACCAGCCAGAAAGCTAGTAATACCACCTGTAGGGCATTTAGAGCATATAAAAACCCGCCCCTCCAAAGATGTATCTAACGTCATTTAGTGTTCTTTTTCCCCCTAACTTCTGCCCCCCAATTATTAAAGCAACTGACTCTAATATGAGACTATTTACATTAGTTTTATGTCCCAACAGGGTATCGGCTCTTTTGTTGACACATTCCACTCGTACTTCGTAATACTTTCGGCAAATGATTCCCTACTTCGAAGCATTAATTTCTAGTAATTACATGTTTCAGTGGATATATCCAGCATTTTTTACTATTTGTTTAACTGTTTCTTGGGTCCATTTGGTAAGATTGGCGGTATCTTGGGCAGGTAACCGGGACGGTACTTGATTCTAGGATTGAGTTGAGTCTAGGCAAGGATAATAGGAATTTGTCGGGCTAGGAACAGGGCTATGAATATCGGACTTGCATGCATCCTTGGCATTTTATTTTCTTTTGTACTTGGCAATTCCCCGATTCATGTGCAGTGCTTAACATTGGGTTTGTGTACCGGTCGTGACCGTGTACTCCTCTATCGTTATCGCTGGGTTGATATCCTGACCGATGTTACCCCCCCACCCCCCACCCCCCCCCCCCCCCCACCTTCCCGCGTACAAGAAAGAAATGTGAGTCAACACGCCATACCCCGCGCTAATATGGTGCGCGCGCAAAGGAGTATGGGGGCTGGCTTCGACTGCAGGAAGGTGTGTGTAGTGGTGAGGAATTGAATTGGTTTGGTTCCCCTGGAACCTTATTCCGTGACCATGACCATGTGAAGGAACTGTTATTATACTGAAATCTGCAGCACATATTCCAGCATTCGTTTGGACAACCGACATGACCGAGGCAACTTAAAAGGGACATAAGGAGATTTTCAGAAAGAATCGCCCCAATTTTTTCGAATCCGGTTTTTTGCATATTTGGAACATTCCAAGTATTAGAACCACACCGAAGTGAATAAGCCGAATACGCCGTCTTATGTATCATATGAATGATTTGTAACTTTCTGTCGTGCACGACAGCAACTCAAAGCACGGTGTTACAGTTGTCAGGCAAGTTCAAACTAGGTTTGCGGTTTTCTTTCGTGCTGTTTGTCCAATAAACCTTCGAAACGTTCTCGTTATGTGGTCTCATCTGATCAAGTCAATTGAGATAAATCCCTCTGCGACTTTAAGCGCCAATTGCAGAATGGGAGATGCTGATCATATTCATTGAATTTTAGATCGTCAGAAAATGAAGTGGTCTACAAAATTTTACAGCACAACTTAGCAAGATTACAACCACAATACAACACGGTTGACCTGTGCAGATGACATTTAGCTGGTAAAATAACAGTCCATGATGGTCACATTTTCCCTAAAACGCTGCTCCAACCAGAAACTTGCACTATCGCTAATTCCACCGGTTTAACCAGATAAAATTTTATCTGGATAAATTCAGTATTCTCAATAGAACACCTCTTAGTTATGTCTGGCAAAACCAATTTATTTGCAGCACAGACTTTAATGTTGAAGCACTACAACATTTAAGAAAACTTTCCCTCTTTAAACTTTTCTTTCCCAAAGAATATAATTCAATCAATATTTCCTACTTGGGCAGATCTAAGTCCGAATTGTAACTTTATATGGGAAAGACCAAGCAAGAGGTCTGACTAAGATACACACATCACCACTAACGGGATAGAATCAGTTAGTGCAGAGATAGCTTGGAGTGATCTTTGCGTTACCACATATTACTGACACGGAAGTTTTGTGAGTCTGGCTGGGAAATCCAAGGGACTTTACTAGAGTGCTGCTCAGAGAGATCCTCAACATCTCCAACATTCTTCCTTGCAGATAATACCCTTGTTTTCCCTTTGCCATCAAGATGGCCTTTTGCACATCCTATTTGAACTCTCTAGAGCACTATTGAGGCCCAGGATATCAAACTATTTGAGCATTTTCAGGCAACGTACTTTCACGTCAATGACATCTTGTGGTTTCCAATACCTGCCGGATTATGTACCATATTTAATCATTGGCTTCATTAATTGCTACCCATTCAATGTTTTAATCAATGGGCAATACTGACCAGACACAAGGCATCCTGTGTCTTGATAAGTGAGCTGGGGTTGACCAGGAATCTTTTCCTATCCATCTGGTCATTTGGTGTACATATCTATGAATTTTGGGTTTGTATGAGTTTTTTTCATGTGTTATGTAAGGTGTAGCATAAGGGCGGTGAAATAGGGGTGCCTTCACATATCGTACAAGGTCAGTTTTTTGACCACCACCTGTCTCCAGGAGTAGGTCTCCCTCATAACCTCAAGTCAGCTCTTGGTTTTTCGTGATTTTTTTGGAATTGATAAAATGTTATACATTTTAAAAAAGCATGAAGAGATTTCGAACCCAAGAGCCACTGTATCATGAGTTCAACTACCTTATCGAAAAACCGTGAGGATTGATGGGCCAGATTTGGAAAATCTATTCTTGTAAATTATCAGAATAAATCACTACTGCTATTGTGGTCAGTCACTCAATAAATGAATAGCTCTGCTCTGAAACGATTGTCACAACTTATGCTCCAGGAGTACGTGTTGTCCATATCTCACATTTGCCTCATATATCTTTGTATTTGCACTGAAATATTGGGACAATTTATGCAGTTTTACCTATCTTACTTAGGAATATTATGCCCGGGAACATCACCCATGCCTGCCCTCGCAACCAACCTAAACGAATTCCCATGACATATACCAGATGTCAATGTGACCACAAACAAAGAATCATATCTGAGTACCATAAGTAAACAGCACTTCTATTAGGAACATGGAGACCAAGTACCGTTGATACATTACATGGCACGAGATTTAAACAACGATAACCTAGTCCTAATTTTGTTTCGAACAGACCGTAAACATTTAACACAAACTACGGTTACATAAGTTTCACATTCAAGTTCAACTCGATTCATATGAGCAGAAGTGTGGATTATCATGAATTAATTGATGAACGTTCTTGATAAATTTGATTGCAACTAACTCCCAACATTATGAAGTGCAATGTTGTAAGATGAATGGTCTTTTTACCCTACAGAACATTGAATTTTGATGCATGACAAGGCAAATTCAATTTAATTTCACCCCTGAGAGTTACCAATTTGTATTGGAATGGCTAAATACATCATATAACCCAATGTATACCAATCAAACAAGGTAGAAAACTGCTAAAAGGTTTGTACCGATCTTAGGTCTATATGATTGGTTACTCAGAAGTTATATCAAGTTCTACCATTTAATAAGCCATCAGAGATACTAATAGAAATTGGTAGACCTTAGCAGGGTAATGGTGATCAAAGCACCATCCTATTTCAACTTTATGAATCAAAAATGATAGCGACTGTCGTGGTTTACATTAGTCTGAACCGGAATCATTATGGTTTTTTAAGTTAAGGCAGAGTAAAAAAAGTACATGCATCTCCAACGTCCTTTTTTGAGGCCGCTTTACTTTTCTTTGTCTTTTTACCATTTTATTCATTTTCACCTATTTTTGGATGAATGTTGATTGGCTATCATATACAGCTGTGCCCTTATGTTCTATTAATGCCAAAAAACTTTAAAAACAAGATAATATTACTGTCTCACCGAGTGCATCATCAAATTGCACCCAAGCATGATACTTAAAATCCTACAAAATTAAACAACACATGCGATCATACACACAAGGAGTAGAAATAGATACTGTTTTCAAAATAATTCTGTCACTACACACAAACAGCTGTTTTGACAGTATCACACTTCTTAACACTGGTGAAACAACATAAATTGTTTATTTTTGTATTCCCATGTTGGAAATAAGATGTGAAATAAACACTTAAATGGGAAACTCTGCTAATTCTACCATTTTGGTTTACCCTGTGCTTGATCAAACATCAAGGACACAGAAATATAAATTTAAAGTCTTACTCAGAGATTTCGAACTCTTATTTTTTTGTGTAATAAGGAAAAAATAGTCAACTAGTAACCTAAATGCACATTCCTAAATTGAGGAGAATCGATTTTTCATTTTGATGCAGTAAACATTTATGTGTAGTTATGACGTCCCAAGGAAAACTGTGTATAATCAAAAATTCCGGATCCGGAATTTTATAACAAAGTTGTGATTTTCTATATGAAGGGATTCGATTTAAGCTTAGTCATTCACACACAGGGATAGTATATGGATAAGCATTATATACATGCAAAAAACACGATTTTTTTTTGGAAATTGAGGGCGGCCCTCCTCAGAATCTCTGAGTCGGCCTTACTGATGGTACTTTCTCTGTTCAATCTAACTGGAGCCTGAAGCCAGTCCTCATCAAGGTGTAAAACGTACATTGGAAAGTGTTATAGCAACCCTCTATTGACCGGTAGGCTAAGGAATCTCAGTCTGGGGACTGTTGAACTCAAGCGGGGGCATTTCGTAATCCACAACCTCGTCACCGACGTTGCCTCAAAAAGTTGAGATTTATAAACCACTGAACCGTTGCCTTTGTAATCCATGTGTACCTTATCTTATGTGCACATTTGGTCGTATTGGTAAGAATTTGTCAATTTTGTATTTTTCTGTCCGTAAACGGAGAGAAATTATAGTACAATTTAGGGATGAAAATCTGGTCCCGGTGGAATTTTCATTTGAACCCAAATTTTCCTCAGAACTTTATTTTCCATCAAAATCCTGAATTTAAAGAGTGAAAGTTGGTGGCTTAAATGCCACTCAGAGTTGTCGAAAAATAATTCTTTTCTTTAGTAATTAAGTATTGGACAGCTAGAACTCAAGATTACGTCACCAAATGCTTATTCCAAAGTTAGAGATGAATCGGTTTTCCCATTTCATGCAGGAAATATTTATGTACAGTACAGTGCCACAGAATACGTGTATAACAAAATTCAGATGCCAATTTTATATAACAAAGTTGGGAAGGAACTATATGAAAACCTTTGCTTTGAGCTTAGTTATTTTTCACACAATGATTAGAATAGGGACAAGCATTACAATGACAAAAACATGAGTTTTGTTTGAAAACCGAGTGCGCCCTCTTGGGAAATCTCTGAGTCGGCCTTTAACCCTAACCAGCACCGGGTCGTTTTGCCAAACAGCGTCCCAGATGCACCAAGAAGCATTCTATTTTTTAACGGCCCATATGCAATGAAAAACAAAATTTTTCGTTTCATTGCTCTCGGACCTTTTCCCGGCACGGAATAAGTAGCACCGTCTTTAACGGCCGAAATGGCAGTGGGGGGAAGAAACTTCACGTCATTTTCGCGGAAAGACGTCCCAGATGCAACACGAAACATTGCGGCATTTCCGGAAAGACCCCAGATCAACGAAGACATCACTACATTTTCCGTAAAGACGTCCATATGCAACGAGAAGCAATCGGCGTGCGAATGCATGATAAGGCCTTTGCAACCTTCTGCCGGCAAACCGTCCGAGATGCACTGAAACATCAGCATCAATTCCGCGAAGATGTCTCAGATGCAACGAGAGGCATCGTCGTCATTTTCCGGAAAACGTCCAGAGGCCACGTCGAACACGCGTCATTGTTCGGAAAGCAGTCCCATATGCAACTAGGAACATCGCGTCATTTTCCGGAAAGACGTCCTTAAGCAACAGAACATCGCGTGCCGAATGCAATGAGAAGCAATTGCACCTTCTGCGGGCAACCCGTCCGAGATGGCAATGAAAGCATCGCATCATTTCTCCGGAAAGAGTCCCGACGCAACAAGCGCATCGTCATTTTCCGGAAAGACCGCCCAGATGCAACGTCGCAATCGCGTCATTTTCCGAAATACGTCCCAATACAACGAGAAACATCACGTCATTTCCGGAAAGACGTCCTAGATGCAACGAGAAGCATCGCGTGCGATGCAATGAGAAGCATATTGCGCCTTCTGCGGGATAACCTTCCCGAGTGCAATGAAAATCATCGCATCATTCCCGAAAGACGTCCCAGACGCACAGAGACTCGCGTCATTGCCAAAGACGTCCAGATGCAACGAGGAACTCGCGTCATTTTTCCGGAATAAAAAAAAAAAAACTCCCAGATGCAACAAGGAACACCGCGTCATTTCCCGGAAGACTCCCAGTGCACGATGACATCACATTTTCCGGAAAGACTCCCAGATGCAACGAGAACATCGCGTCATTTTCCGGGAAGACGTCCCGAATGCAACGGTGCAAGAGAGTCATTTTCGCGACAAAAAATAAAGTTTGTTGACGGCCGAGATGCACCGATAAACATTTTCCGCCAGCTACCACGGGTTTGTTGGCCTCTCATGCATCTTAGTGCGGGTTTAGGTTAACTGATAAGAAAGTACCTTTTGCATTGACAGAACTGATAGAATGGCCACTTGGAATAATTTTCAACTTTTAAAAATGCCTATTTGACAAGTATTAGATTAAAAGTTAAGAGAAATAAACACCTGTGCCACAGATTCAATTAGCCACCTTTGGTACTTTGCAAAGGACAAAATAGCATATTTAGGCCAGTCACACAATTAATGACAGCCATTTTGGTACTCTACTAATACAAAATAGCTTTGGTTTTGGTCCAGAGAATTCTATTGATATGCCAGAAGACAATGCCGGCATGATTCAATTACATAGGTACTTGTCTTCCGGGTTATCAATAGAATTTTGGCTTCATCACTGGTGATTGTAATCTTGCACATATGTGTAATAGACTGTAAACAACGAATTCACTCTGTCATGCAAATTTTGGTATTTTTTTTCTACAACTCACTGCATATATTCCCTTGGAAGAGCTTTTTGCATCAACAAATTACACGATCTCTTACCAGGTCGTTCCTCTAAACCCAGTCTCGCCTGCTTTCGCGCTTATTCTAAAGACAAAAGCAGCACACAGAGTGCAACTGTGCGAGAACTGTTCAAGTCCAGGGTTTCCCCAAAAGTTGTGCAAGCAGATAAACCTAAAAAATTTCTTAACTAGTTATTACTTCCACTATTTCATTTGAGACCACCCTAGGGTCACAACATTGTGTCCATTTTGGAGATATTAATCTTGCAGTTTGAAATCGCCCCCCCCCCACGAGCATAACCCATAGATGTTTAGGAGTAGCACCCCTGGTTTTTGCGTTATAGTATCTTTACTTCCTGTCTTTTCAATTTGACACCACCCCAGGGTTCACAACATTTTCCAATTTGGAGATATTAATCTGAGAATTCCTCACCAGAGCATAACTACGATGTTGAGAGTAGCAACCCCCGGGTTTGCATGTTGATAGTATTCTATACCTCTCCCTCTTTCATTTGACCCACCCTAGGTCACAACCTTTTCCGTTGTGGAGATAATTAATCTTGAAAAGTCCGCCCACACGAGCACAAGTAAGATACGTTTAGGAGTAGCGCCCCCGGTTTGCATTTATAGTATGCTATACTCTCACTCTTTCATTTGATACACATAGAGGTCACACATCTTCCGTTTGGGAGATATTAATCTTGAAAGGTCCCCAACATACTCATTAACCAAGAGATTGTTAGGAGTAGCACCCCCGGGTTTGCATTTATAGTATTCTTTATTAATGCTGCTTTCATTGACCCACCCCAGGGGTCCCCAACATTTTCCATTGTACAGATTGTAAACATGAAAAGTCCATGCAAAAATCCCTAAAATTCCTAATTTCAGAAAAAATATGAAATTTATTCAATTGGGCAACACTATTTTTGAAAATCATGTTACCACATTTTATTTTGATTCGCCTACGGGGTCCAGAAGCGGTGAAATGGCACAATGTTGCGTATTTTCACCTTTTCCAAGAATGTAAACAGGCTGGCAACCCAAAAGACTGACCAGAACTATAAAAACCATTTCAATGAAACATGGGCAACTGATCTAGCTTATATTGATGTAAAGTCCCAGGAAATGCAAATAAATTGATGTGGTTTGTGTCAAGTCTACAGAGGGACGAGAAAGCATTCAATATTTGGGTGTGGTGATGACATCATTAGTGAAACTATTGGATTTTTCAGAGAGTAATAGAAATATCCAGGTGACTGGTGTGAAAATATTCATGGCAGCTGACTGAAATCAATAGCTTCACTAAAGATGTCACTGATAGTGCATTCTTTTTTTGTGGCCCTGTTTATTGGAGTGGAAGCCCCCGTAAAGATTTAGAGTAGGTTTAGCATCTCATTTCCATGGGACCTTTAAGACTTTTTTCTGGTGTACTCCCCCCCCCCCTTTGATAGATTCTTGTCTGGTTACCCTGTTGTGTACACCACCAAATCACACAAAAAAAAAAAAAAAAAAAAAAAAAAAAAAAAAAACAACCATATACTGCCAAATCCACCCATGCCTGACCTAATTATTGTAAGGTAAAACAAACTCCTGAATCACATTCTTTTTGAAGGTGTAGTATTTCACACTGACCATTGACAACTGAGAAAATTGGTTGAAATGGCCAAGCATTTACATTATTTTGCAAGTTAAACTAATCAAAGAATGCCCCTTAAGTGGCCCACATTGCATTTGACTTGAAAAAAGACAAGATGAACAAAAAGGAGAATTGCGGTTAGAGGGTAAAAGCAGAAGGAGAGAAGGAGAAAGGGGGGGCAAATTAAAGTGAGGTGGGTGAAAGAAGGAAATAAAAGATAAGGGATTAGGAAGGACACAAACACATAAAATGGGGGGGGGACAGATAGATCCGGGAGGGTTGGGACGAGAAGGAAGAATGCGAAAAAAATAGATGCACAGGTGAGGGAAAAGGTAATTTCAGGAGGCAGGATCACAGAAAGGAAGAGAGAGTGGAGCGAGGTGAAGATGACTTTATGAAAAGGGGGAAGAGCAAGAAGAGGAACATATGAGAGCTAGGGAAAGAGATGAGGGAAAGGACGAGGAATGGTGAAAAAAAGGAAGGCGTGGAAAAGGTCAAGAAAGAGAAACAGAAAGCCAGATGGAAGATAAGGCACTGAGGATGAGTTCGAGTTTAAGGGTAGGAATCTAGGCAAAAAGTGGCGGGGAATAAGGAAAGCAGGGTGTACGAGAGGGGTGGAGGGAAGGTTAAAAAGTAGAAGGGCGTAGAATAGAGAAGAATAGGGAAAAAGGAACGATAGGGTAGACTTGAAAAGCGGGAAAGATTCTGATTTGGACAGAGACAAGAACGAGAGAAGGGTGATAACAGCACAGTGGAGAAAAAAAGTAACAAAAAAGGGAATGAAAATAAGAATTAGGGGGATAAAATGTGGGGGGCAAGTAGAGAAAGGGAGCGCGGAGCAGATAAGCTAGGGAGGTGACAACAATGATAGGGAGGCAAAGGAAACGAGACTGGCATTACAATAGCAGTGGAGTAGGGGAGGAAGGCAACAAGAAGGAAGAGGAGAGGCATGGAGGAGAAGGTAAGATGTGGGGAGAAAGGGGGTAAAGAACGAAGAACGAGCGAAGGGTAGAGGAACTAGGGGATGGTTGAGCAAGGAGACGGACCAATATAAGGAGGAGAGAATAATTACTAAGAAGGAACAAAGAAAAAAAAAAAAGGAAAAAAAACAAAACAAAAAAAGGAAAAAAAAAGAAAAAGTAAGGAGAGAAATAGAAGAAAAAAAGAAAAAAAGAAGAGTTTTTTAAAAAAAAAAAAAGAAAAAAAAGAAAAGGAGAAAGCAACGAAAAGAAAAGCATAAAAAAAAAGGGGGGTAAGGGAGAGGAAAAAAACCTGGGAATCATGAGGCAGGGAAGGGGGAAAGGAGGAAAAGGAACGAAATAGGGGAAAACAAATACACAACTCAGAAACAAGGGCAAACGGCAAGGGCGAAGAAGCACGAAGGGGCTGCGAAACGGGAGAGGAGAAGGGAAAATGTAGGGTAGGAAAACGAGCCAGTAGAAGGATGGGGGGAGGAATGAACAGAGGTAAAAAGAGGATGAGTGTTTGCACAGGAACAAAGAAGCGGAGTGGTAAAGGGATAGAAGAGAGGGAGAGGGAAAGGGAAAAAAGGGAGAGTGAATAAGCCAAGGTACCGGGGAATTAGGACCAGGGCGGCAAAGTAGTGAAAGCAGAAGAGAAAGATATAAACGAAAAGACAAAAGATAGACCGAGAAGAACTAACGGTGAGAGGGGAAAAGGAGGCGCGTAAACAAGGGGCGACATGTAGAAACGAAAACAGAATTGCAAGAAGGGAGGGAAGAGGAGGGAATAAAGAGATAGGGAGAGGGGAGGAGGCAGCCACTTATGATTCACACAAAGCATGTACCATATCGTAGTCTCATGTATCGAAGGAATTTTGCATATCCGTACCCATTTAAGCGATACAGCAAATTATGCATATTTATTAGATCAATTGCATCAAACAATGCCCCTTAATCGCTCCCGTGCACTTGACGCAATTGTGATATCCATACAAAATATTACGGCATAGAAGTCTCATTTAGCGCAAGGAATTTTGCATATCCAATGTACCATTTTCATTGATACGCAATTATGCATATTTAATTAGATCAATTGTATCCAAAAAATGCCCCTTTAATCGGCCCACATGCACTTTGACCCAATTCCGATTCACCCAAAAGATTCAATGGCATGTATTCTTTCATGCATCAAAGGAATTTTGCCTATAATGTACGGTTTCGAGATAGAGTAATTACGCAGATTTAATTAGCTCATTTGCATACCTAATCTGCATGTATCACACACGTTAAATGCAAAAAAAGATGGGGGCGCACCTGATACCTTTCATGCCTGAAGGAAATTTTCCTATCCAATGTACGGTTTTCAAAATTATCGCAATTACGCTGTTTTTGGAATATTAATTAGCTCATTTGCATATAATTTGCCCAAAATTTGCCCCGAACTCTAATCAGTTTCGAGAACTCTCCAGCCCGCTCCCTATTCCACCAAGTTACATCATCATACGCCCTACGGAACTCCAAAACTTGTACACGCCTTGCGTAAAATTATCCGTTAATTATGCACATTGAGATACTTAATTAGCACTTTTTTTACGCCCAAAATCTAATCAGGTTCAGAACTCATGGACCCACTTGTTTCCACCAAGTTACATCATCATAGCCCTTACGGAACTCCAGATAATCGTACACAAGCCCGTGAACACGGACTCAGGCAGACAGACAGCATGACCATACATACAGACAGACAGACAGACGGACGGACAGACATACAGACAGAAAAGTGATTACTAAGTCTCTGCCGAACAAGTTTTCTGCGAGACATAAAATCCTTATTAAAGACACTATCAGTGGATTTGAAAAATATTTGACATTTGCAGGAATAGCTTCAAAGTGAAGGAATAATCTTTAGAATTCTCGTAAGTTTATTTTCCAGCGTGTAGAATTGACAGAAAAGGGAGAAATGGCAGTGTTCCAAGATACGATTCTCCATTCAATAAAGTGTTGGAGTTAAGTGTCTGTACGGAGAGGAATGACTAAAAATCTCGAACGAGATATAAGTGAAGGGAGAACGGTATAGGGGAGTAAAGAGATAGTAGAGGGGGGGAATGATTCTGTCCTTTATTAGGTTTGCTTCTGGTTATCATTTGCAGGTAGGTTAGGAATACCTGACTGTGTTTACATACCATGCAAAAAACCTGATTTTTGATGATTTTTTTTGTTTGCCGATTTAGCCAAATCAACTGATATGCCTTAGATTAGCTGTATTTAATTATGCAAAGTGAAGTATCTCAAACATTCACCAAGGATAATGCCCATGAAATAATTATTTTTACAGTACTCACTTTCAGGAAGGAGTGCAGCCTGCTGCAAAATTGAGTAAAAGCAAAGACAATGGGTGCTAGCTTTGTTATTTACTAGAACATAAGGGTTGATGGTTGGTGTGTCTTAAGGTGCATTTTGTGATTTCAGCACCTTCTGTTTTAATCATTGATCACTAGATACCTTGAGAAAAAGCCTATCACTAAAATTTTCAGCTGAATCCCAATCTTGCGGTTTTGGTTTGACAAGTGCTCATTTCCCCACTGTCCCATAGGCTGCTTGTGCTGTAAATTTCTGTCCATTACGGCAGAAAAATACAAATTGCAATTTATTACAGATGCTAGCGAATTTGCACGTAATATTGGGCACACATGATACAAGGCTACGTCAGATGATAAAAATCTCAACACTTTTAGGTAAGTCGAGGGGACGAGGCTGTGGATCACAAATGCCCCTTTTAAAAATGGAAATGAATACCTTGTAGTACACCACTTGAAACACAAGAGGTCAGATGTCAGTCCATCATACTTTGCATAATTCTGCAGTTCCTTCCTGCTTTACAAAATGAAGAATAGACCAGTTATATCCTCAACTGATGACAGACAGACAAACAGATATACAGTTAGCTACAATCAGTTTATCCGTAAATTAAAATTCAATGAGTGGAAAATGAAGACATGTCAAACTTAGACCCTTCACCAAATTATTGTATGGCCTCTGCAACCGAGGATAACTTTGAACATTCTTCTCAAATGTTACTGTAGAAACGAAGACTCACCCTATTTTTTATTCGGCAAAAAAGTAACTTTACCTTAGCACAATGTTTTAATACTACAAATGCAAATTTTGACACTTTAAAGCACTACTGCAATTGTTTATATCTTACCCATCCATCAACCTCACAACATACAAGCCACAATGGGGACTGATGGTCAGTCAACCCGCCACCAAAATAAAAAAAAATCTTTACAAATTTGGCATGACAATTGCATCAAGAGATCTACTACATAAATTAACAATCAAAATGGGGAAGTTCCAATTAATATACTCACACATTGCCTATTAAACAAGTGTCAACACCAACAATATGATGAAAGACTCCTACACAAGGCCACCAATCAAAAACCATAACTGATATTAACAGGTGATAAATGGGGGTAGTTACTACAAAAATGAAATGTGCTTAACATTCAGTTTTGATTTTTAACTTACAGAGCCAAACAATTTTGCAGCATTTGAAGACATCTTTTGAATTAAATCTGTCCAAAATGGCCAACGAGTCAAGCAGGGAGCCTTCTATAGTAAATTATTTCTCTTGTTTAATGATAGACATGTAACCATTGTATCAGTCCATCTTTGCATGGGTAGCGAAAAGTCCTGTTCCTGGATGTTAACAACCTTTGATAAGGAACCTAAATGTATTCTGCATTATTTTTCAAAAGGAAAAACTATTCGCCGACTGAAACCAAAATTACAGTGATTTTAAAACTTCACTACTCTTTTGTAAAATTTCTTTGCAGAAAGAGCTGTTTTTGTGCAAATTAGGTAAATAAGCTCAACCACACATCCAGAGTTCACGGAAAGCAAATTCCAATAATGCTGTCAAGTACATTATGAACTCAGTTTCTGTGATTGACAGTTAGGGCTATTTTGGTCACTCACAGTTATTAAAAAGTTTTTATTACCTCTTTAGGTTTTCCTGTCAATGAGAGTTGCAAGTCCATTCCTTGCACCAAAATAGATTTTAGCAGTTAGCTTGGTTTCCCTGTTAAAGGAAATTTTGTTTACCCTTGAGAGTAACACACTGTGATTGAAATTTCAGTCCTGCCATGTTCTGTTAGGACAAAACAAGTGACAGAAGTGTTGGAAGTCCTACTTGCACAAATTAGAACTGTTTTACAATTGGACAATAACAACTTAAATGCCATTTGCAATAGACCCCGTACACACTGCAAAATTGCTTAGTTCGACGAAGATTAGTTAATCTTGCTTAGTTAATAAAGCGTGTACACACTATACTTATTACGATACAATTGCGTCCCCCCTAGAGAAAAAACAAAGATTGAAACAAGTGTGCCTACTGGAAATTATGGGCCTTGGTCTGTAAAAAACAATACAATCAACCTCTTAATTCAACGAAGTGTGCGTACACAATAGTAAATCATCTTAATCGAAAATAACTATTCCCGTAATGAAAGAAGTGATTTGCTGTCGTTGATAAGCAAAATTAATCTTCGGTGAAATAAGGGACGAGCGTACACACTAGATTGTCAATTTTTTCAAATCTTCGTTTAATGCTTTAGTTGAATTAAGAGTTTTTGATAGTGTGTACGGGTTCTAGACATAATGTTTAAGGTAATGCTGATGCATTGGAGAACTGCTAACTTCTCTAAATCAGACCAATAAAGATGGTGCAGATTGAACGCACTGAAAAGATTTTGCAAATGTGACAGCATTGATAGATGTGGACAGGGTGTGATAGATTTCTAGGGTGATAAGCTTAAACCCTTGCAATAAATTCTAGTTTTTGACAATGCAAACCACTCCTCCAATATAATTCAATGTCCAACACAAAATAAAAAGCTTATCCAACCATTGAGAAGAAAACTACAACAGCTCTCTGACACTAGCACTGTAATAGCACTCGGCTTAGATTTGTGTGATGTTTCCATTCTATTTTCATATTTTTAAAACAGATGTCCCCAACATTATTTTGGATAAGAAGAAAATAATGTTTGGGGGGAGACAAGAAAGAAAAAAAAAAAAGAAAATACACACCAAAACCTTGTAAAAACATACCAAACATACACATAAAACTAACATGAAAACTAACTCACCCAGCATTTCATAACGACTGTCTATATCTTCTCACGGTTTTTCTCAAAAATTTCAGAAACTGGCGATAGTACCAATGTGCCTCAACAGGTGACAGGTCCCACCAAAGGACTAGAATTAAACATGGTTTAAATACAGGAAAGCTAATGATGCCTAACTAAACTATGCAACAGAGGCTAATATAGTACCAGCTCACTCCAAAATTATGACACGTGCAGAATGTGGAAGAGTTAAGCTAAATCTGTAAAGACCTGACAGATTATCAGATCAGGAGCTAACTGATCAAAGTAAAGAAAGAATGGTTTGGATAGGCCAAAATTTATTATCACCTTTAGGAAGAGCAATTACTATCATATTGCATTGTTGTAATAGTTACATGGGAAAAGCACAGCCCCATATTTACTTAGAAATGAAACAGACCAAGTAAGGCATCCTGATGATATATGACTGTAGAAAATGGACTAATTCCAACAAATATACCAAGTAAGGGACATACCTTAGATTTCAAAGGGCTAGAAAGTTCAGATTTATGACATTTTGTAACATAAAATAGTATTTTGTTTTCGTTGTTTCACTCTTGTTACAATTATGAATGAATATCATCCATTCTCACAGTATATGGTAAGTTTTGTTTTCTGTTGATTTCAACCTGTTTTTATTTCTTACAAAAATACCAAGTACCCCTTGAAATTAATGGTCATTCCTGAAGAATTAACATAGGCTTTGGCCTATGACAATGAAATGTTATGTATAAAATAAATGGGACTGAGAGGTGATGTTTTAAACCCAATCCCAGAAAGCATTGCCCCAAAAGGCCTATCCTTTACTCCTAAACATGTATTGTACTTGATATAAAAGTGCCTGAAAATTTTTAAGACGGAATCAAGATTTGACAACCATTTGAATTGCGGAAAGTGTGAAAAAAATTATTTGGGGCAGAAAACTCACCTTAATATTATCATTTCAAGGATAAAACTATCTGTATTTCATTTTTTGCAAATAATTGGAACTGCATAACTTTTGTTGTTTTTTTATAGAAAATAGGGATTTTCTGCAATTTTTGGCCAAAAATGGCAATTTTGGGGTGACAAAATTTTTCACACCAATCTTGAAATGGTTTATTGCAGCCTATAATAAACATCTCTTGTTATGTTTTATTTTCTGTTTATTTGCTGTTTATTGAAAACTTTTTTAACTTTTGCATTGTGGCATCATAGAAATTGTCCTTTGCAGGGTAAGATTGGTTTGTGGAAAAAGCCTGAATGTGGTAAAAAAAATCCTGAAAAAAAGCCATAAAATTGACAAAAAGCTTGGCACGGGTAGATGGTCTTATTATGTATAGTTATTGGTGTGGGTGGCAGTTGGTTTAACCACACTAATAGCCATTAAGACCTATTCATGACTTTGTAGACACACAAATTCTGTATTTTTATGGAACAATTAAAAATACTTCAGTTAAAAGAGTCCATATTTTATGGAAAAAAACAACTAGTAGGGCCTAATATTGTTGAAAATTTTTTTCTTTTTAATCCTAAAAGAGTTTTTTTTGTCTGAATCAAGACATATCTGGAAAAAACAAAAATCAAACAAACCAAATCACAAGACAACAAACAACAAAAAATACATCACGGTCCCGGAAGGCTATGTCGCCTGCCGTCACAGTTTGTGGATGATAGGGCATCATATGGACCTTTGATTGATGATTGCAAGAAACCACATTTTGATTTGTTAAGATGTCAAGGTGTGTTAGGCTGTGAACTAATCTTTAGGGATTGGACTTAAAAGAACCAAAATCACTGCTTGTAATGAAAATTGATGTGAGGCATTCTGTTAAAACTTGCCTTATCGGCATTTAAAATCTGTACATCTCTTAAAATTGTGAAAAATTTTCCTAATTTAGGCCAATGAAAGTCAATGTTATGTTTCCCGTAACGTTTTTACAAATCATAATGAGGCAATTCATTTCATTTCATGATTCATTATTCTTAATTTTGCAGTAACAGCAATTTTACCAACCTTCGATCCCTCTAATAACTACAATCTTTTGTCAATAACCACAATACATTTAGAATGACTTTGAAACTGTTGATTTGGTGTAAAATCTACTAACTTTACATCACAAGATGTGATCACAAGAAGAAACCTTGATATATTTTCTGTAAAATCAAAATAATGAACTTTTTGGTGATTCTCGCATCTCAAACGCGGGCAGAAAATCATAACGGGGCGGGTTACGGGAAAAATGAACACAACTTTCATACGCCTTACGGGCGTGGCGAGCAGGGCAAAAATTTTGATGACAGTTGGAAAATCTAGTTCTAAGGTTTTTGCTTGAAGCATATGGCATGTTTAAACAATCCGTTGATGAACTGTCACTGGTCAAATGAAAGTAAGAGGACAGTTCAGGTTCCACCCTTGGCTGATCCAATGACTTGCCAACATAATTGTGAATCATCTGATTGGTAAAAAAGTGACTAGAGCACATTACCAGTCTATAATTCGTTCTACAACTAAAGATACACAGGGCCAAGGATGAAAAAATATTTGGTATTTAACAATTAAGGTGTTATCCCTCATGCCATGAGAAAGGTCTATTGGATCTGTTCTAGAAATACCTTTCTCTAACATTGGTACATTAGAAGTGCCCCACCCCATTCCAACATTGTCTCGTTAAGATCCAGGGGTGTATTGAGTCAATCCCAAATGCAAAAACAGTATCTGGAAAACTTAAACCTCAAAAAAGTCATGTGACCCACAAAAATCCTATTCTTTACACATAAAAAACCTGAAATTTTTACACTCATTTAGCCACAAGGCATTAGTACTTAAGGCTGATTACGGGATTTCAAAATATAATTATTTGTGGTAACAATTAAAAATAGTCAACTAGAACAAAGATATTCACCTATAACGCTCAATTCCAAAGTTTTGCGAGATCGGAATTTTTCGTTTTCATGCGGTAAACATTTAGGTACAGATAGTGCCATAGGATACTGTGATTTTTAAACAAAAAATTCCGGATCCGGATTTTATAACAAAATTGAGATTTTCTAGACGAAGGACTTCAATTTAAAGCTTAGCTATTCACCAGTGATAGTATATGGACAAGCATGATGTATATGCAAAAAAACATGATTTGTTTGAAAACTGAGGGCACCCTTCAGTGGGGAAATCTCTGAGTCAGCCTTTAAGAATTTTTGCATGATCATGAAATGTTCTTGGGAATGAAATGAAATGACATGTGTCTAGTACAGTACAGATAGGCCATACTGCAATGCTTTATGGGATTGATTCAAAACACCCTCTGGGAAAGATCATTGCCAAGAATATTTAATTCCAAAATTTCATTTGAAATAAGACATAAAATTTTAATGTGAGCAGTAATTGCAATGACATTGTAACGCTCATGTGGGTGATACTTTGTAACAATATGCCCATAGACGATTTGAAGTGATAGCGCCACCCCCCCCCCCACCCCCCCCCCCCCCCGAGGCAATTTCGATGAGTCATTATGCAAATATTGACTGCCCATGAGGGCCATAGTCAATCTATTGACCCGAGTGATCTGTAGACGAACTATTTTTCCGCGAAGCGGAAGTCTGAGGGAAAATAGTACGGTCTCAAGATCACCGAGGTCAATAGATTTGACTATGGCCCTAATAAATGTGGCAGTTAATACCGTACTGACCGAGTATAGTCCCATGCTCGATATAATCCCACCCCTAAGGTTTTAGGAAATATTTCAAGAAAATTCTAAGATCCGTTTATTATCCCATGCCAAAAATTGGCCTACACTGACTCCAAAATTCGGAAACCTATCTTTTCAAACAACAAACTTTAGCCTTGAATTCCATGTATGCATTTTTCGCAATACACTGAATACGAAATTCCTATTTAATCTTATAATCCAACTCAAGAATGTTTCTAATGACGTCTGGAACCATGAAAGTTTTGTGGAAAAACATACATTTACGAGTAAGAACACAGCATAAGACAATTTTCTGGGTCAACACTCTGCAAAGGCTTTCTACTTCACTCAGACGGTGATTCTACAATATTTTTTTCACTTCTTTTTTCCCATATTTCCCAGTAAAAAATAATAACATGTCATAAAAATTATTCAGTTTCATAATTCATTCATAAATAGTTTTTTGGTGGATTGTTTTCTGAAACGAAAATAAAAAGAATAATTTGAACAAGGCCGTGTGTAGGGTCAGTAGGGCATTTGCAGCCAACCAAATATGGCTGCCACCACTACACTGATGGCAAATTGTTTCAGTTTTCGCGACTTTTTTTTTTTCTTTTTTTTGCCTGTTTTTTTGCTAACAAAACATCACTAAAGTTACATTATAGTCATGGTTAGTTACATGACGAAAGATGAAATCTACTTCAGATGAGGGTGGAAACTACGTACTATCGAACAGAGTTTTTTCAACTTTCTGAGTCTTCAAAATTCGGAAGTCATGAAGTGGCTGTACATGTGGGCGAGTAGGCAATTCATTTTCAACTCCGGCTTCGGGCAGATTCGGGCAATATCCCACCCCCAAATTTCAAGGTATTTATCAGCTAAAAAAGGTGGGACTATACTCGGGTCATTACGTATATGTTTTAATATACCTCATAGATAGATCCTTTCAGCTGCAGTAACGAAACTACAGCTAGGGCAGAAAATTACTATACCGGACAAAGAGTTACTATACCGGTCCAAAAGATTACTATACCGGGCAGAAAGTTACTATACCGGGCAAAAAAGGTACTATACGCATTTTATGCGAAAATAGTGAAACTATACCATGTCATGTGACTTTCATTTAACCAATCAGATGACAAAGATCTATCTATGAGGTATATAAATATAATTATAGACTTAAACAGCATTAAAAAGAATAAAGATCTAGACTATAAAATAAGCTCTAAATCTGCAACACCTGTAATTTTGTATTGAAGCAATAATACCACATTTCATATGAAAAATGCCTTCAATTTTTCTTGACATGATTTAATTTACATTTTTAAGTACTGAAACTCCCTTAAAATGGTTTGGCTGGAAATGATTTACAGGTCTTAGAATAACAATTAAAGATTGTATGTCTCTAATTTGAATTAGACTGGCCATACAGGAACAAGTCACATTGTCATCATCAAGATGAAGACAAAGAGTCTCTGTCAATTTTCTGTATTAGACTAGCCGTACAGGCAAAAGTCAACAGTTCATCAGGGTCTGTCAATTTTCTGGACTTAAATGGTGATAGTCTTATGGGGGTAAAAAGTTGTTTGTTATATTTCTTTAAAAAAAATATATATCATTGCTTTTTTCAAGAAATGTTGTCCATACATGCTCATGAACTTATCGATATCATTTTGCTTATATCAAACCTTGCTTCTGTCATCATCCGATAACATGTTGTAAGATGTAGGCCTAGACAAAGTGTCACAATGGTCTATTGTGCATAAGGTGAATCAGGCCACATCAGTTAGGCCTCACTATCTTGACATGCTCTGATTCATCTCATCTCCTTACATCCAACCATCCACCTGTCACTACCTATTGTGCTAGCAGCAAGACAATTCTTGTTTTCTTTGCATTTCCTTGGGACTTTTCCTTCCTTGTCTTTTATCGCACCTTCAGGCACTGACCAGATTTCAGAACAACTTTTAACAAGACTTAACTGGCCTAATTCTCAAACCTCAGTCACTTTCTCTCGCCTAATGCTTCCTGAGGATTAAATGTTCAATCTTCACTTGGAGGCACTCATCATTTTCTATTTTTGCTCTTCAAATTTTCAACACCATCACGCGATAAGAGTTGCTTTCAACATCTTAATGGAATATGACTTTCCATGATCTTACCTAAACTTGTGTAAGATTAGATGATCTGTGGTTTGATACTAGTATGACTTTTATCAAAGACCAATTTCAATCAGAACACTTTGGAATTCAGTGAATTAATAGATTCCAATAAAAAAAAGCAGAGCGATGTTGTATGAATTACAAACTAAACACATCCAAAATGTAACTCCCCACCCCTGAAATTTGTTAAGTTCAAACAATACATCGTACAAAACATTATGGGATATATTTTGAAGCAGTGTTTATTTACGCATATTTTGAAACCTCATTTGTGGTGATTGACTGAGTATTGTTGAAGTTATGCCCACTTGACCAAACCCATCCTAGGATTAAAAGTTGCAGTAAATCCTATTGACAATCATACTATTTACAGATTTAAATCAGTACAATCCACTTCTCTGCATGACTAATTCTCCCTCTCTATAGGGTTTACTGAGCTTTGAACTGCGCTCTAATTTCTGCAAACGCAAATAGGAACACTCGGTGATGTTTTCAATTTTGGGGTGGGCCCCAGTGTAATCTCCTTTCAGTTTTACAGACAACTTTCAAAATCTATTAATCTTATTCATACCAGTGTTTTTAGAAATCATACTGAAATTTCACTTTTCCCCAAAGAGAAAGTGGACATTAGAGCACAAGTATTTTAGAAAAAGGCGGTCACTAACCACAAAAAATCGTCACTTTTTTATGGTATACCCGAATATGTGAAAAATTATAAAAAAAACTATTCCAAATTCTTCAAAAGTGGCAAATGAATTTCTGTAAGCCTGTGATAGGTACTCAAGAGAAGATTCAGTAGCTTCCCACAATGCATTGCTTCCAATGGCGATTTCTGTACAGGTAGTCATGTTGAATTGTTAGAGATGAAACATATTAAAATGCAAGTTTGTAACAATGCTGTAATTTAGCCATGTTTCACCCCTAACAATTCACATCAGAACCTGTAAAAACCCTCCTTTGGAAAGCAATGCATAGTGGGAAAGTACTGATATCTTCTCTTAGGTACCTCTGTGAAACACCATTACATGAACTACAAAACATTCACCTATGCATGGGTGTATGACTCCTGAAGGCATTGTATCAGGTGGTAGCAGGTGCTATATCTACATCTCATCAACAAAATGGTTTTTAACTGGACGTCCATTGAAGGGCTCTGTTGATGGAACAAGTGGATGGCAAAAGGCTTGACTCGAGATTTTGAAGAGGGTAACCTAAAATGTACAATCCAAAGTTTTAGATGAGATTTTTCATTTTGATGCAGTTAACATTTATGTATGGTATTATGTGCCATAGGATACTTTGTATACATTGCATAACCAAAATTCCGGATTCGGAATTTTATAACAATGTTGTGAATTTCTATGAAGGACTTCACGATTTGAGCTTAGCTATTTCACACAGTGATTAATATATAGACAGTCATTATGTATGTGCAAAAAAAACCCGATTTGTTTGAAAATTGAGGGCGCCCTCCTCGGGAAATCTGAGTCAGCCTTTAAGTTAATTGACACCAGAATATATTGCTTGAGTGTGAAGCTCAATAAAATAGGATAAGTCAGCGACCAGTCCAACATATTCCAGTCCATACACTTTGGTATCACCTGACAAAAACACTTAATATTATTATGTAAGGAGCAGCTGCTTTGACAAAAACAACTTTAAAAAAAATATATAATAGAAAGGCATTTTTTTTGCAAGCGGACTGAATGAGCTTTTTTAACTGTAGTGTGTGGCAATATGCACCAAGCACAGAGTGGTATTGCACCACACAAAGGTATCTGATGCATACTAGATTTCGTCTAACCTCAACTAAGGAGTTGTGTCATAGCTATCACGCAGCTATTGTGCATGCGTATCGCGCACGCCACCTTTGTACGCTCGCGATTACAGCTGTAGCTTACTGCGGTTCACATGTTTAAGACTGCGTGAAAGCAATGACGTCACTCTTTAGTTCAGGTCAGACGAAGTATATAAGACTATGGTAGGTATGTTCAGTTATTGTTACAACCTTCTAGCTACCAGTGAGACATCGATACATTAACTTTTGTTTGTTCACAAGGCAGCAAAAGTTCCCGTCAATTTGTGACAGGATCACTTTATAATGAAGCAAAAATCTAGAGTGACAAATAAGAAACATAGAATGTGTTAGGGTGTCAATTATTCCAATAAAAGTTAACTTTTGAAATTTTAACTACTTAGTTCTCCAGGTAGACAAGGGTGTATATTTTATTAATCTTTCCCTGGAGATGGCCAGCGCACGAGAGTGTTGAAAACAAAAACGGAACGGTATATTTACATATATGTACCTAACACCTATAGATGATATCTATCGCTCCTCTGCCAGCCCTGCTTTGATAGCTTAGTTGGTAAGAGCGTCGTCGTCGTCGTCATGTAATATGAAGGTCGCCGGTTCGAATCCGGCCAAGAGCACATGGGTTGTTTTTTAAACACTATCGTTAGCTGGCCATCTCCAGGAAAAGTTAACTTTTTATCATAAGAATGAGCCAGCTGGGCAGTCGCTTTGACATTTCTCACTAGGACGTAACTAAGTATGTCAGTTTGTCAACAATTACACACTACCCAAAAGGGCAGCTAGTTGCCAAGGAGGGTACAAGCTTGGTTACTAGACCCAAGCTTGTCATCCTCAGATAGCTTAGATATGGGGGTGCTATCACATTTTTCTATTGCTTACTGTTCAATGTACTAATTTTAAGTGTAGTAGCAGTGACCTACTTCACTGACTTCTGGCTTGAAGATTAAGAATCCTAGCAACTCAAAATGTCCTCAAATTTCAATGAAAACACTTGAGAATTAACTACGCATTAGCTGGAGATGGCTACAAGAACCGATCTAGCCCTCCACTCAGTTCACATGTACAAGCATCCTGTTGAACAACATCTATATTCCTGACACAGCTATGATATAATGTTACATCATGAACACGCTTGCAATTTTTCGGTGGGGTTAGTTGGCAAATCCGTCTGCTTGTCAATGTAGGCAATCTATCATTCATAGTGTCAGTAATAAATAACCACCCTACGTAATAAATATAACGCCCTTTATGTAAGCGGTGGCTACAACGTAAGTGTGAAATCCAGGTCAGGAGGCTACCTATAATTTCAATAATGACATTAAAACTTCCATGAACATATGACAACATGACCTAAACCATGGAGAAAAATGAACTATTTCAGCTCCATCCTGTCTGTAACAAGATAATACCTAATAAAAAACAAAAAAACAACAGGTTTAATTGGCTATACTTGCTGTGGTTTGCCGGTTTTCATTTCTCTATTTTGGAACATAATTTGAAGAAATGAAGCCAATTGGAAAATATAGGGCCTGGCTATACATTTCTCAACCAGCATAGCTATGCAAAATCCGATTATGTTGTGTAACACTATGTGATCATCCTTTTGCACTTTTAAATTATATATCGGCCACAAAGTGGCCAAAAAAAAAAGCCCAAAGTTGGCCCAAATATATAAGAATAGAAATCCCACACTATACATAAGTTCTTATGAACTACAACACAAAAAAGAAGAAATAGCACAGCTTTTACATCAAATTTGTCTAGGGCAACATTTTATGGAGGGCCTAAATGGTCAACTATCTACCATGGCCCATGTTAAAGAGAATTTGTTAAAAAAACGTCAGAAAAGATTAACATTTAAAATGACTGACAATCTCGATATTCTTTGAAGATGGGGTTGGTCAAGAGGTGGTATATAGTGTTCTTCCCACAATGCAATTTTTCCCAACAATTTTTTGCACGGTTGTAACATGAGTTTTATGAATCAAAAGTACCTAATTAACAGAACACATCCCTATCTTGCAATTAAGTACTTTTGTCACTACAAATTCGCCCCCCACTGGACAACCATGCAAAAGTGTATGGAAGAATTGCACTGTGTGAAGAACACTACACCTCATCTTGGGTGGGTCTGTATGCATCAATTGTTTTCAGAAAAAAATCAATAAACAATTAAGATTGTACTCCAAAAGATTATATGCCACTGGAGGGAAAACAGATACCTATCAATTGCAATTTTTGACAATTCAAATAAAATATTATTACAATTGACTCACTTGGCCTAATGACTTGAAGACTACCACTTAGGTTTGTCTCTTTGAGAAATCTTGCCACACTGTGACTGTCCTAAATATAAACATGACTTTTATTTCCACTTAATGTTATTTTGTTACTCCTTTCCCCCCTTTCAACTTAATGTCCAACCTGTCTGACAGTGTCACTTTTCATCCTTTTCGTTACAGAGGATGGTTTACACAACTTCCTGTTCTTGTTTCCACATCTCTGTCTATTTCTACCACAAAGTGCCATACAATATGAACTGGCCAAGCCTTATACTTGTTCTAGCACCCCTTGTTGCTAACAGTCCCCATGGGTACCAATTAATCATCACCAGACTTTGGTTGCTCTCACACATCTTGATGGATTCTTCCAGACATTCAGGGCTTTAATATGTTTTAAAGTAAAACACTGCTATTCTGCGAAAGGAATTTGGTAGACGAAAAAAAGTTATTCCATTATTAAAACGACACTTAACAAACCAAGCCTAAATAACAAAACATCAAATCAAGGCTACCACTGAAGAGGAAAACTACTGTAAGACTACTGACCAAGTTGGCATTTTCAGGCTACTTAATTTCTAATTTATGTACATCAAGAAGCACCAAACTGTACTCTGGCACGACTAACAAGTCCATTTGGTCATGAACATTATAACAAAGTATTTCTAGTCCAAATGCATGTAAGCAAACTTTGCTATAAGTATAAGTCAAGAAATCACAAGAAAAATACCAATATTAATATCAGTGTGTTTCCATTTTCAGTCATTATCGTCCCATTACCTCAATATGTTTTTTCTGCAAGTGTTAGATGCGTGCAGTGTTTTACCATTTTTTGTATACTGTTCCATATTAGAGCTGTAGTTATCCTCCACTGTTTACAGTGTTAACTGACACCCTCCTTTCTTCTCTCCTCCATTTACAATGGGCCAAAAGTTTAATCGAATTTTATTGAGTCCTCATCGATTCACTTCTTCCTTTTAAGTCTTGATGACACACACTGGAGTATTTAGAACATAGAACAGTTAAAGTCCCACTGTGGTTGTTGTGCATAAAGGCAATTGGGGGAGGGGGACCTCCCAAGTGTCAAAATATTCAGTAACTGAACAATGATGGGAATTGCCACTTCGTCTAATATAATTTCGTCTACTATCCAGATAGTCTTAATTCCATTTGTCTAAAATCACATAGTCTAATGCCCACATACTCTAATTCATTTTGGCTATTAACCATTTAGAATAATTACCATTGTCTATCACCACATCGGCTAATACCATTTCGTTATTAATGCCCAGTGGTATAATCCACTAAGTTGTCTACAACCATTTCGTCTAATGCCATTTCGTATACTACACATGTGGTATAATCATCAGATTGTCTAAACCCATTCGTCTACTGCCATTTGTCATAAATCACCAGATTGTCTAAAACCATTTTCGTTCTAATGTCATTCGGTCTACTGACCACTGGTCTAATGACCAGATGTCTAAAACCATTGACTAATGCCATTTCGTCTACTGCCATTTGTTCTAATCACCCGATGTCTAAAACCTTTAGTCTTAATGTATTCGTTCTACGACCATGGGTCTAATGACCAGATGGTCTAAAACCATTTAGACTAATGCGATTTCGTATAATGCCCATTCGTCTACTCCCCATTTTTGGGTTTTTTTTTTTTCGAAAGTCATGTATAAACAGAGAGGGCACCGTATTACAATATAAATA
Organism: Ophioderma brevispina; assembly: GCA_023653785.1. Taxonomy (NCBI): domain Eukaryota; kingdom Metazoa; phylum Echinodermata; class Ophiuroidea; order Amphilepidida; family Ophiodermatidae; genus Ophioderma; species Ophioderma brevispina. Next base: position 60,344 of record JAMKCH010001076.1, on the reverse strand, counting down.
ACAAAACACAAATGACAGGTTGCACATTATTATTTCGAATTTCAGACCTTTTATACGTTACCTAGCTTTTATTAAACATGCCCATTCAACACATTTCAAGCATTTAATTTGTGATATGTTAAGTTGACCTTTCATAATTTTATGTTGGTCACAAATTCTGCAGAACATGTTGCAATGTTGTCATGTTAAATGATATTTTGGTTGTGTGTGATGCATTTGGTCTTTTCTTTTCGTCTCTTATTCTCTATCTATATAAAGAAATAGCATGAACACAGCATTCGAGATCTGACTGGCATATGTGGCCAAAATGGTTCGAACTAATGTTGAAAGACTTTTTCTTGAAAACAGGTTTTCGAAGCTAAAAAATGATAAAAAGAAAACAAAATTATACAAAAGTTAAATCTGAAAGCCTTATCCTTTCAGTGGATCATGGCATGAAAAAATGTTTTGGGTGGAAGAAATCAAGCGCTGAAAAAAAGACCATTTTACGGACACCCCGGTAGTACATCGCGTTCTGCTCCCAAAAATATTCAGGACTTAGTTCATGCATCTAACAGGACTGTGCCGCATATAGGCCAAGAAAAAAAACAAAACAAAACAACACTAATAACAAAAAAACACGTTGTTGTCTCAGAAAGACGGCGCGAAGAATTGGCTTTACAATTGTGTTTTAGCGCATATTATTATCAGATTATATTTTTAGATTTGTACTCAATTGGAAATCTTAATAAAAACACTCAAAAAAAGGAGGAAGTTTTTAGCGGCCGAAAAATTAAAAAAATGGGTCAAAATGCAATAATTTTTTTGCATTTCGCGTTGCCGCCGAAATCATTAACCCCGGTGTAAAGAAATTGAGCGTCCCCTATGAGAGAGTGTCTAGCTTACCATTTCAACATGTACGGAATAACCGTTGTGAACTTGTAGACGAGGTCATTTGGGTACAAGTGATTGCAACAACACTCAATGGAGAATACAATGCCTAGATGGGTGGTAAGACAATCCGTCACGCAGGACCCTGTAGTTATGACACCGGCATTAAATCTAGAAAGTTAATTTCACATGTAAAGGTCCATGGCACGACGCAATAGCCCTCGTTCCCCAGAAGCCCAGATTTCACAACGATTGGTCAAAATTTTGGTTTATCAGAAGAAAGCTACTATTTTTATCATTACCCTGTAAATCTTAGGCCAAAGGATGTGAGTTGGAAGTTATGAGCAAAAATGTGCTCCATTTGGTCGACCAATATTAATTGTACACAGACTCTATGGGGCTTACCAAATCACTTTTTTTAGCTCTCGCATCAAAACGAGTGAAATATCGGCGCGAAAACTTTACAGGGGGTTTTGGAAGGTAAAGGACAACTATTAAGATGAATGGAAACTTATATACTTAAACGGGCCATCCCCCTTAACCACTATTTGTGAACTTAGAGTAGGGTATATCGTGTTATAAACTTTTAGTTTTCTGCCAGCTCATGTTCATCTTCAAGCAAAACATCACAGTGTATTTAATTGACAAATTGTAGCCACTGAGAGATCGGGGGGGGGGGAATCAAATATGAAATGGATATGGTGTAAGGCTGGCGCTTCACAACCCAGGCATTCGGTGACAGTTGATCCAAAAAATAGGGTCTTGGGTGAGAGACCGCCAAAATGCCCCCGAAATAAGGGGTTTTCGGGTGACCAAATTTGCAAAATTTTCTTAAAATTTACAAAATGTTCACCCAAAATTGGGGTCTTAAGAGAAAAATTCCCCAACATAGGGGTCTTAGGGTTGGTGTGGGTGGGGGGTGACAGTTTGTAAAGTTTTAAAAGTTGTGAACTAAATTCCTTATGCTTGGAACAAGATATCACATATCTCTGGGACACAGTTTGTCCAGTTGCTACGACCAGTCTTTCTTTTTAAAAAATGTCCGACATTGACTAGGGTGTAAAAAACAGCCGCCACAAATATGGAAAGGGTAAGTTTTTTCTTAACCCTAATATTGTGATGCACGTACTTAGGTTACGTTAATACTCAAATTAAGCCACAAGAGACAAAACCATCATAAATATTTGTAAACAAGCAAATGAAGACAATAAAGGGCTTTATTTTTTTATATATGACGCAATACATTGCTACTTGTTTAGGGTAGTCAAAACCTGAACAAAAATAATGTTTTAGGGGAATGTGCTTAGTCGGGGAAATACTCGGTTTAGGGTGCATTTTGTAAGTCGTGGTTTCACGCATAATCCACTTTGAAAAAGTGCCCCCCCCCCCTCCCTCCCCTCCCCGGAACAAATTTACATTTTTGAAAAACTAAGCAAATTATACCGGTGTCAAAGAGATATATTCCCCCTAGAGAAATAGGTCCTGGGATGTGGTTCCTAGGGATATTCGTCCTTCGGACTATGCCCTAGGAATAGTGCCCTTGTTTTATTTTATTTTTCAGAAATAGGCCTTATCATAATTTACATCTCTCAATTTTTCATTGTGTATTCATTTCTTTCCAGAGTATTTACACCCTTAACACATTTCCAACACGGCATTTTCCATAATTTACCCTTATTTTCCAAAACACGTGCGCAAAATTGGACTTTCGCCTATTTTTCTATAGAAAATACCCATTTTGCCGATTCGTGGACTTTATGACGTCCTTGTGAACGCCATACTAGGTAGGTTGGTTCTTATTTCTGGTATCCATGGAAAGAAAAAGGACCATAACTATCCACTGGTATCAAAATCGAAATCCCAAAGGGAGGTGTACCCCCTCGCCCCTGCACCCCACCCCCTTGGTAAACCCCATGTTTAAACAAAAAGGCTCGGTAAGACACGGATTACGGTTCTTCAACGGTTGTTTAACTGCTGTATAGCACCTTTTATGTTCTGTTCGAAACCTTTTTGGGGGTTCTCAGATTCTTATGACCATTTTTAAAGATTTCATTCTTTCAAAGTGATGGTTCCATTAGGGCCCCAGGGGAAATTTTAAGTCACAATTTTTTTCTTAGTGGTGGCACAACATCATATCAATTAACAATATTTTTGGACTGATGAAAATTAAAATCTGTGGCACTTTTTTGTATTTAAAGTTGCAACGAGATGATTTTGAGACACGCAAATATTGTGTCAAAATAGATAATTTTCTTAATTAGACACTGCATAATTTCTTTCCTGGGTATTGGCTACAGAAATTTCTTAAAAGAAGAAAAAGTGATTTTGATTTGTTTTTATTTCGGAAGGGTTCCATATGTAGCCCCTCTTCCAAATTCTACAAGAAACAGATGTACTTTCTATTAAGGGCCTAACACTAACAATACCCTAACCCCTAAGGCCAAAATATTAACGAATTTGTTACATGTAGAACTTTGAAGGGGGGGTACATATGGAACTCTTGCATTATTTCAATGTAAAACATATGCTGACACCTTTTTGTGAAATCGCTCACTGCAAACCTTAGTTTCTTTTGTTATCGAGCCGTTTTAACTTATTTATACTAATTTATTAAGGTTTGGAAGAATTCACTTCTACTTCCTTTGTGCTGAACAGCTTTCTTTCTTTCTTACTTTTCTCTTTCTTTTCTTTCTTTCTTTTTTGCTTGAATCTAAATCAGACTTGCACTGACTAGTAATAATGATTGAAATCTTGTTAGAAGTCTTAACATTCCTCGGACTTGAACACAATTCCTAAGAACCATTAGTTTAACCTACCACATGGACAATATTCCTACAGACTATAGTCCGTCCTCGTCGGATTTGAAATAATTCCTAAGGATCGATAGTCTATTCTACTACCTTGAACCTGGACATAGTGTCCCTCAAGACTTATAGTTCACCTATGAATTGGAATACTATTCCTTAGTACTTGTAGTCCATGTTGGACATGGACACTTATCCCTAAGGAACGATATTCCACCTCTGCTCTGTCAGGGCATCATTTTCTATAAGGACTAATGCCAACCCAATCTTCCGGAACCATCTTCGGGGACTTAGAAAAACTAAATCCTTTGAGTTGGACACTGCTTTGGACAGGTGCTCAGGCCAGGGGTGTTTTTGTACTCGACAAAAGCCTGGTGTATGGGTGCCATGGTCCAGGTCTCCATATAACAGGATAAAGGGACGATACCGATTGCCATCATTATCAAGCTCTGTCCTTTGCGTGACAGAAGTCTGTGCGGTGGGCAGCTAGGACCCTATGGACTGAAGTTCCATGACCTCTTGAGTTGGGTACCGTCTGTATTTAAAAGGGCAGATAGTGGATGATTATCTTACTCAAGTGACGGCCATATATCCCCTTTCTTTTTTGCGTTTAGATTCAAATGGTTATACATCAAACTGATCATTAGACGAAATGGGTTTAGGCAAAATGGGTTTAGACAAATGGTTATTAGACCAACTGGTAATTAAACTAAATTGGTTTAGGCAAAATGGGTTTTTTTAGATCTAAATGGTAATTAGACCAACCGATCATTAGACGAAAATGGGTTTAGACAAAATGGGTGTTTTGACTAAATGGTTATAGACAAACTGGTAATTAGACGAAATTGGTTTAGACAAAAGGGTTAGACTAAATGGTCATTAGACCAAATGCTCATTAGACGAAATGGGGTTTAGACCAAATGGTTTAGACTGAATGGTTATTATACCAACTGGTTATTAGACCAAATGGGGTAGACAAATGATATAGACTAAGTGGAATAGACCTATTGGTATTAGCCGCAAATGGTTTAGACAACAAAATGGCAATTAGACCATCTGGTTATTAGATCAAGGACAATAGGCCTTTCAGCTTTCCCATCCCCCTTGACTAAGTGGTTTATTAGCCTAAGTGGCATTAGATTATCTGATTTTAGACGAAACGGTTTTAGACCCAATGTGGTATTAGACGAAGGAATAGACAGAAGGATTATAGACACTGGTTACAAGGTGTGTGGGGGTGGTTACCCACCCCCTAAAGCATTCATTCTAAAGCACCCGATACCCAGTGATAGTTATGGTCCTACTCTTTCCATTGAGTTCCAAACTGAGTTACCAAATACCTGTATGGCGTTAACAATGGCCGTCATCAAGTCCGCGAGTCGGCACAAATTGGCATTTTCCACAGAAAATAGGTGAAAATTAATTTTTGCGCTAAAAAGTTAGGACTATCGGATTTTCATGCGGTTTTCACTCTAAATGATTGCAATTGGCTAGTTTTACATAACCAATAGAATTTAGAGCCATACTGTTGCAATAATATTTTCAAAATGCACCTAAAAATATCCTTGGGTGGCACCCACCCTCCGCTACCCTTCGACTTTGACTGGCATACCCTACCCCGGTGAAGGTGCTACCTTCAACATTTTTTCCGCTAAAATGACCGGAAAGGATGAGAGAACGATTACCCTAGAAGCTTTTTGCGAAAGTTTGGCTTTTAGGGCAACCGGGGCGAAGTTCACTAGGGGGGTAACCAGCCCCCCCCCCCCCCCCCCCCTTGTAGACGAGGTTTAAGTACAAAAGAAGCAACGCTTTGTGACAATACGTTATGATCTTTTGTTTTGCCATGAAAAGAAACCAAAAGACCGTGTGCTACCAAATTAGAAAAGGCGCAGAAGAGTCCAAGAAAAAACCGGTCTACTCGGTCGCATATTATGTCGAGGTCTATCAAGGACTCTAAGAAGTTATAATTTTGATATTACAGGTGCTGTTCCCTTATTTCTGTCTCCAAGTACAGAAACGGCACTTAAAATTACACAACCTTAAAACTAAAGAATAAAGCAGCCCCTACGTACGTTGCAGGATTTCTTTATATAAGTTTTCCTATAACCATTCCAAAAGTAACTGAATGACCTAAGTGCAATTCTCGAATGGTTTCCATACACTTTCAAGTTTCAAAACCGGGTTATGATAAACTCCTTGTAATACGAATACCTCTTAAGGCATAATCGTCCATCTCAAAAAGGTGACATTTGACGAAAACAACTTCACCCAATCATATACTTTTTACAATGTATTTTCTCATCGATTTGTTGAATGGGGCTCTGCATCTCAATCATTCAACCGTTCCAGAAACACATTAAATTTATTCTTAAGTGGGTCATATACATTTTGTATTTTCTAATCTTGGAGTGGTGTGAATATACGCAAATTATGTTCTGCTTCCTCTAATCGACTTGAATGTGTTGAGTGTTTCAGAATGGATCGTTGTATTCAGTATTAGGAGTTCGTTCTTAACCGTTTGGTGTATACATAATCGCCCATTTTCCAAATGTTCTTATTTTTTTTCAAAATGTAAATGCAAATCTTCTTGACGCCTTATTCGCATAAACAAATGCATTCAAATGAGTCTAATGGCTTATTTTGTTTGTTTGTTTGGTTTTATTTCAATTGTTTGCTTGATTGATTGTTAATTCAATACCTTGGGAATTACCACCTGAGAGTTGAGGGTATCTATAAAATGGGACAAGAGTCAATTTTCGAAGCATTGTTGTAAATTATTATCCTTCAGGGGGTGGTATTTTTCTTTTAATAGAGTAACGTTACAAATATTTCAATGAAACAAGGTACTTGCTCATTCCTCCTTAAAGGCCGACTCAGAGATTTCCCGTATGAGGGCGCCCTCATTTTCAAAAAAATTGTGTTTTTTTGCATGTACATTGATGCTTGTCCATAGACAATCACTGTGGAAATAGCTAAGCTCAAATCGAAGTCCTTCATATAGAAAATCACATCTTTGTTTTAAAAATTCCCGGATCCGGAATGTTTGTTATCCAGTAGTCCTAATGGCACTTGTTATATACACCTAAATGTTTTACTGCATCAAAAACAAAACTCCGATTCATCTCAAACTTTGGAATTGAAGCCCTTCTAGGTGCTATCTTTAGTATCTAGTTGACTATTTCTAATTAATATAATTAAAAATTAATATTCAGAATCTCTGAGTCAGACTTTATACACTTTGATATTTATGGTTCCGGTAATAAGCTAGAAAAACCGTGTAAGCAACAGGTTCCGTGGTCTATTCCTATTTTCCTTTTTTTTCGTAAGTAAATCCAAAGAATGGCTTTCGAACCTATAACACCTTAGATATCTCTATCGCTCCTCCACCACCCTACCTTGATAGCCATTTGGTACGAGCTTCGTGCATGTAATACTAAGGTCGACGGTTCGAATCGCCAGCGTCAGCATGTTTTTTTTTCAAAACGTTAAACGTTATTTTTGTACATAACTCAAACAATATAAAAAAAATAAAAATCTTAAAAAGAAAAGATAATTTAAAATATTTTTTGATGACTGTTAATATTGAAGATATTAACAGTCATCAAAACATATTTTAATTATCTTTTTCTTTTGTATATTTTTTAATCTTTCCTGAGATGGCCCAGCGCAGATAGTGTTGAAAAAAAAAACATGTTACGCTTGGCCGGATTCGGTCTATCATCACTTCGTCTAATTCCATTTCGTCTAATAACCACTGGGTCTAAACCGTTTGTCTAAAATCAGATGGTCTAATTGCCAATTAGGCTAATAACCACTTAGTCTATTGTCACTTTATCTAATAAACCAGATGGTCTAAATTGCCATTTTGTCTAAACACCACTTCGGCTAATATCCAATAGGTCTATTTTCCACTTCGTCAAAAAAAAAAAAAAACAAAAAAAAAAAAAAAAAAAAAAAAAAAGAAAAAAAAGAAAAAAAAAGAAAAAGAAAAAAAAAAAAAAACAAAAAAAAAATAATATCATTTGGTCTACACCCCATTTTGGTCTAATAACCGTTTGGTCTAATAAACCATTTAGTCTAACCCCTTTTTGTCTAAACCCCTTTTCGTCTAATGATCAGTTGGTCTAATTTACCATTTAGTCTAAACCCATTTCGATCTATGATCAGTTGGTCTAATGCCATTTAGTCTAAACCCATTTTCCCTAAACCCATTTCGTCTATGACCAGTTGGTCCTATAACCATTTAGTCTAAACCCATTTTGCCTAACCCATTTGTCTAATATCATTGATCTATAACCATTTAGTCTAACCCAAAAGAATGAATAATGGCCGTCAATGAGGAAGATAATCATCAATCTATCTGTACTACAGACGGTACCCAACTCAAAGAGGTCAGGGACTTCAGGTACCAATAGGTCCTATGTTGCCCACAGCAATACTTCTGTCACGCACAGGACAAGCTTGAAATGAATGCAATAACTACACCACTTATGGCCAATCTGGTATCTCCAATTCAGCCAAGCCTGAAATTTTTTTTAAAAGCGTGTGTAGAGGTGTATCCTGTGCGGATCCAGGATTTTAAAAACGTCAAATTGTCCGGGGGTTGAAAGGCGAACTTGCCAAAAGCTTCCCAAAAATGGGCTGATTTTGCACGATTTTGCAGAATTACGTGGAGGCGTGCGCCGCCCTCACCCCCTCCCTGTATGGAGAGTTACAAAACACGCCATGGCCTGAGCAGATTCTAAGCGTTGTCCATCTCCAAGATTTAGTTTTCTAATCCCGAAATGGGTGGACTATAGTCCTTAGAGAAATTGATCCCTGACAGAGTAAGAGGTGGAATTCGTTCCTTAGGATAAGAGTCCATGTCCAACATGGACGGTCAAGTACTTAGGAATTAGTACCAAGTCATAGTGAACTATAAGTCTGAGGAACTATTGTCCAGTTCAAGTAGAATATCGATCCTTATGAATCCACGAATCCGGCTCACATGGTATTTTCCCTTAGAAAAGTCCAAATTTTGCCATGTGTTTTTGGAAAATAAGGGTAAATGGTAAATGCCATGGTTGGAAATGTATTAATGGTGTAAATAACCCTGGAAGGACATGAGTACACATGAAAAATTGAGAGATGTAATTAGGATATAGGCCTAAATCTAAAAATAAAATAACAAGGCTCTATTCCTTGGGCCAGAGTCCGAAGGACACTTCTTTAGGAACCACATCGGACTATTTTCTCTGGGATATATCTCATTTTGACACCGTATAAGATTTGTTTAGGTTTTCAAAATGATAAATTTAGTCCCCGTGAGGGGTGGGGGGGAGGGAACTTTACAATGGTGGATATGATACGTGAACACTGACTTACAAAATTCACCCTGAACCAGGGGGAAGGTAGGATTTTCTTTGTGCCTCCCTTGGAAAAATTTGGCACTCATATAAATCCCTCTAAACATGTAATATATATGCATGGTGTTTAAGGCCGACTCAGGTTTCCTGAAGGAGGGCGCCCTCATTTCCAAAAAAATCGTGTTTTTGGCATTACATAAGCTTGTCCATATACTAATCCTGTGTGAAATTGCTAATCCTTAATCGAGAATGCCTGTCATATAGAAAATCACACTTTGTATAAAATTCCGGATCCGGAATTTTTGTTATACACAGTATCCTTATGGGACGTGATACTACACATAATGTTTCTGCTCAAACGAAAAAATCCGATTCATCTTCAATTTCGGAATTGTGCATTTTAGGTTACTATCTTTGGTTCTGGTTGACCTATTTTTATTCTTCACAAAAAAATAAATTTCGAATCTATGAGTCAGACTTCAAGTCTCGTGATACGATCATTTCTCTGTCATAATGTGCGAACGGTTTACTGCAAAAGGCCACACCCATAAACGAATCTTATACGTTAACTCACGAAAAAAATTGCGATCAACTATGACAATCATGTCTTGGAAAGAAATTTGAGCACATGTGGTGCGATATGAGCCCAGATCCTGTCAATACTTTCGTGTATACGTTGTGTTGCAGACGCCGTAGTCTCGTGGCGTTTGTAATATGTTCGTGCTTGGACCTCGTTGCGTGGTAGCACACCATATACATAGAATGAGACTAATTGTGAATAAATAACCGTTTTCAGCATCCTAGGGTAGCGCTAAAAGTGACATTTTCAATGCATTTTTTCGTCCAAATTTCTTCTACAACTAAAGGTTCGCAGACAAAATGCTTTAATGATATCTTCTTGCCATATGGTAAAAATTGAATGAATCATCAGCTGGTTTTGGAGGAAGCATCAGGCGTATTAATGTCCTATTTAGGTTTTTTATCCATAAGCTCCCAGGCTTCCAACTCTAGTATAGAACATCGGCGTTTCCCCCTGCCCTGAACGAGCATTTCCATCGACTAAGAACGTACCCTAAACAATACTTTTGTCAGTCTTTGCACCTAACAAATAGCAATGCATTGCGTCATTACTATAAAAATACAGCCTTTGTTGTCTTGGTTTGCTTGCTTTACAATATTTATGATGGATTGTGACCTCTCTCTTAATTTGAGTATTCCATAAGCGCAAGTACGTGCATCACAAGTTTAGTGGTTAAGAAAACATACTTTTCCATATTTTGTCTGTTTGTTTGACACCCTAATCAATGTACAAGCGTACCAAAGGGACCTTCACGCGTTTTCTTGTTCACGCATCATATCCACCATTTGAATATCAATGCCCCCCCCCCGAAATTTGTTAAAGAACCCACTTCCGGTATTGCTTTTGTAAATAAAAATGGGATTAGAACCTTCCGAACTCATGAAATCCAAACTTTAGACGTCTTCATTGGTTATACCTTAACACGTAAAGTGAAATCTTGACGATTTTTTATATAGTAATATAAGCAATATGTTCGTATTTCAAATTGTTTGGAGCTACATAATCTATCGTGAGGTTACTAGTATTTCTTATTTTTTTGCGCGACGGGACTAACCAAAGATTATTTACAAAAGACTTGTCGTAGCATCTGGACAAAAGTGTCCCAGAGATACAGTATGTGAAATCCTGTTCCAATGCATGTAAGACTGTAAGGACCCCCATTTTCAGCATCGCGTCACCCAAAGAGCCCTATGTTTAAAATTTTACCAAACGGTCACCAATCCAAGATAATTTTTGGGGAATATTTTTTCACTCAAAGACCCCACTTTTTGGGTGAAATTTTTGCAAAATTTTAGAAATTTTTCAAATTTGGTCACGCGAAAACCCCTTATTTTGGGGCATTTGGGATTCTCTCACCCAAGACCCTATTTTTTGAGTCATCTGTCACCAAATGCCCCTGGGTTTTGGAAATGCCACCTTACACCCATATCCATTTCATATGTGTGCCCTTCCCCCGATCTTTCAGTGCTACAATTTGTCAATTAATACACTGTGATGTTTTGGTTGGAAGATGAACATGAGCTGGCAAACTAAAAGTTTATAAACACGACATACCCTACTTTAAGTTCACACAATAGTGGTTAACATTTGAAATTAACTTTCTAGACTTGCAGTGGTTAAAGATATAGGCAAATGCGAAATGCGAAAATGTTTTTATTGCATTTTGACCCATTTTAATTTTTTTTCGGCTGCTAAAACTTTCCTCCTTTTTGGATTTTTTTTAAAAGATTTCCCAATTGAGTAAAAATAATAATAATGATAATAATAATAATGATAAAATAATTGTAAAGGCAATGCGCGCGGTCTTCTGAGACAAATTTGTTTTTGTTGTTGTTTTTTTTTCTTGGCCTATAATGCGCACAGTCTGTTACGCAGGAAACTAAGTACCTGAATATTTGGGAGGCGAACGAGATGTACTACGGGTATCCGTAAAAAGGTCTATTTTTTTCAGAGATTCGACCCACCCAAAACATTTTTTTCAGGCCATGATCAACCGAAAGGAGCATCTTTCTGATCAAGCTAGGTCAGCAAGGCTGGCTGAAGCTGAAGTTAACCCCATGCACCACGATAGGTATATTAGATCATTTTTGGCATCGTGGTGGCATGTTGGGTGTTTTCTCATCTGTGTTGTTTTGTTCGTCCTGCCTGCTGCTGCTTCCCTCGTTTTTGTTATGTTAGCTGGTATAGCCAGCTAACATATTGTGGTTACTAAGTTTCTTCTTCTTTCTGGCAAACGCTCCTTTCCGAGGGAGGCACTCACATATGAAGTGGAACACAGGTGTAAGGCTGGCACTTTCAAACTCAGGGGAAATCAGTGACAGCTAGTGCACATGCAAAACATAGTGGTCTTTGTTGGATGAGAGCCAAATTAACCATAAATGTGGTTTTTGTGGGTGAAAAAAATTTGCTATATTTTCTGAACAATGGGGTCCTTGAGTGAAAATAGGAGTGCCCCCGGGCCGACTCCTTAAATGCTACTAGTGCTATCTAGTGCTAAACGCATGGGCCGATTTCAGCCAAATTTGGTCAGAAGAACCACTGACCCATGCCGCATATAGGGTGTTCACAGTTTGGGATCAATAGTCATGTATGCCAATTAAAGGAGCATTCTCTGAAAATTGATTAATTCCTTCTTCTCATACAAATCAAAGACTATCATTACCAGATTTGGTCTCAAGATCCACTAGTACATGCTGCATAAGGGGTGTTCCCAGATTAGGCCCAAATGCTACAATTATCAATTAAAGGGGCATTCCTTGAAAATCTATGAATTCTTTCTTGTCCCGCAAATTAAAGGTTATTATCACGAGATTCGTTCACAGGATCACCTGGTATAGAGGCTGAATATGGGGTGTTCACAGATTAGATCAAATGCCACAATTACCAATTGAAGGGGCATTCCTTGAAAATCTATGAATCCACTCTTTCGCAAATTAAAGGCTATCATCACGAGATTTGCTCACAGGATCCCCTGGTAGGGGCTTCATCAAATGGGGTGTTCACAGATTTGGCCCAAATGTCACAATTACCAATTAAAGGTGCATTCCTTGAAAATCTATGAATTCCTTCTTCTCCCGCTAATTAAAGGCTATCATCACGAGATTCGCTCACAGGATCCCCTGGTAGGGGTTTTATCAAATGGGGTGTTCACAGATTAGGATCAATTACCACAATTACCAATTAAAGGGGCATTCCTTGAAAATCTATGATTTCATTCTTCTCTCGCAAATTAAAGGCTATCATCACGAGATCCGCTCACAGGATCCCCTGGTAGGGGCTTCATCAAATGGGGTGTTCACAGATTTGGCCCAAATGCCACGATTACCAATTAAAGGGATATTCCTTGAAAATCTATGAATTCTTCCTTCTGCAAATTAAAGGCTATCATCATCATGAGATTTTCTCACAGGATCCCCTGGTAGGGCGCTTGATATGGGCTGTTCACAGATTTGGACCAAATGCCACAATTACCAATTAAAGGGGCATTCCTCGAAAATCTACGAATTATTTCTTCTTCTCACAGATTTGGCCCAAATACTACAATTGCTGATTAAAGGGGTATTCTTGGATTCCTTCTTCTATAAATTAAAGGCTATCATCATGTGATTGAAGTTTTCAAACAAGATTCACAAGATCCCGTGGTAGGGGTCACACAATGGGGTGTTCACAGATTGGATTCCAGTGTCATGATTACACACAGGACAATAATGATCAATTTCAGGGAACGTTTCCGTGTTTGATTGGCAAACCGGTTGAGGTCGCCATTCTGAGGTCGAGGTCAGATGTCTCACGGGTCAAAATACAAATATCAAGAAGACATTTCTTTTGGTCTGGAAACACAACAGAACTGATCATTTTAAGATCAGTGTCAAATAATGGAGCTGGGGTTAGTTGTCCTCCGGGGATAAATTAGAAACTTTGACATCCCCTATCCTTCCTGACCCATTTTGAGGTCAAAGGTTGATCAGTTTGAACACAGATGGGTCACAAAAGTCACCAGCTAACATCGTCGTGCTCCTGCGACACGTCTAGTTTTTGTTTTTCCTTCCTGCGTAAAGGACCGCAATGGAATTAAGCTTTTTTTAAAGGCTTTTTGGGGGCTATTCCTTGGTAACTCCTGGTTTATTATTCATTCCAAGCTGCAATAATTTTTTCCTGGTACCTGTATACAGTAGGGTATTGAAATTTAATTTTATTGTGGGCCATATGATGAGCTTACTGTATTTTATTTAACCATTCTATGTCTTTCTGTGTGCAATTTTTGATGTTGTTTGAGTACTTACTAAGAATAAAAAAGAACAAAATTAAATGTATAGGCTTTACAGATTAATATTTTTGGTAATATTTTTATTTCTTTTATCATTTTTAGCTTAGAAAAAGCTTTTTTCACAAAGAAAGTCTTTCAATTAAGTTCTAACCTTTTGGGCCACTATGCCAGTCAGATCTCGAAATGCTGTGTTTATATGCTATTTATTGAGATAAGAAATAAGACGAACAGAAAAAGAAATGCATAACACATCAAAATACATTTTAACCATACAACATTTGCAACAATTGTCTATCATCACTTCGTCTAATTCCATTTCGCCTAATAACCACTTGGTCTAAAACGTTTGCAGTCTAAAATCAGCTGTCTAATTGCCACTAAGGCTAATAACCACTTAGGCTATTGTCACTTGATCTAATAACCAGATGGTCTAATTGGGCCATTTTGTCTAAAACCATTTCGGCTACTATCCAAAGGTCTAATTTCCTTTCACTTAGTCTAATATCATTTGGTCACACCACATTGTCTAAATATGTTGGTATAATAACCATTCAGTCTAAACCCATTTGTCTAACCCATTTCGTCTAATGACATTGGTCCAATATAACCATTTAGTCTAACCCCTTTGTCTAACAATTTCGTCTAATGACCAGTTGGTCTAATAACCATTTAGTCTAATTAACCCATTTTGTCTAAACCCATTTCGTCTAATGATCAGATGGTCTAATTACCCTTTGTCTAAACCATTTTGTCAAAAACCAATTGCGTCTAAATGACCAGTTGGTCTAATAACCATTTGGTCTAACCCATTTTTGCCTAAACCCCTTTCGTCTAATGCTCCGTTGATCTAATAACCCTTTAATCTCACGCAAAAAAAGATGGAATATATGACCGTGAATGAGAAAGATAATCATCACCCTATCGGCCTACGACGTACCCAACTCAAAGAGGGCAGGAACTTCAGGTACCATAGGGTCCTTGCCTGCCCACAGCATACTTCCTGTCACGCAACGGACAAAGCTTGAAATGAAATGGCAAATCTGGTATCTCCAATTTATCCTGTTATATGGAGACCAGGAACCTGGCACCCTACACCAGGCTTTTATTATGCGAGTACAAAACACCCCTGCCTTGCCACATTTCCAAAGCAGTGTCCATCTTCAAAGGATTTAGTTTCTAGGTCCGAAGATGGGTCGAAGCTGGGTTGAGAACTATTAGTCCTTATAGAAATTGATGCCCTGACAGAGCAGAGGTGGAATATCGTTCCTTAGGGATAGTGTCCCATGTCCACGTGGACTAACAAGTACTTAGGAATTAGTAATCCAAATTCATAGGTGAACTAATTCTCATTTCATTTCATTTCACTTTTTAAGGTTCATAACCAAGGATAAAAACACAAAAAGTAACACAAACATGTACACTTATTTCCATTGTGGTCCTTGAGCCTATACAGTGAAGAGAAGTATATAAATATAAAAATTATATTAAAAGAATTAATACAAGTATTATTGCACATCAACTGTTTAAATATGTACACAACAAATATAAATACCCAAATTGCATAGCACCCAACATATTCATGAAGCATCTTATATTAAGACATATCATAAAAAAACTCTGCAAGCAAACTTGCGTCATCCCCCAGGTAAGATGGCAGGGCCGGAACACAACCCCGGACGACAACCCGACACACCATCAAGACACCCGCACAGCACACCGGAACCCTCCACACAAACTCACACCCCCAACCTCAGAAACCGAACCAAAATCGGAAATCACAACACAATACATACAATCATGCATACAAGTACACACACACACACACATCATACCATACACACATACACACACATCCATCCACCACACACACATCCATCCACACACGCACAACACCACAACTCCATCCACACACACTTCACTACACACACCACATACGCATGCACACACACATAACTCAATGCACCCAAACACATACACCCCCGCGCGCAGACATACACGCCACGCAATATTCCCATCTCCCCCCCCGTTTTTTTTCAGGCCAGGGGGAGAAAACATGATAAAAAATTGGTGTTATGAAAATTAAAATAAAAAATAACAGAACCAGCCTTAAAAGATACAACCTCAAAAAAAAGCCTAGGACCTTTGCCTAAAGAAATATTACACATGAAAAATGACAAACAAATAAAAGCCAGGACCACAGCCTGAGAACAAACTATATATTGAACCCCCAGATTTAGTCGAGGAATATGTTGTGAGGCTGATCATGAAAGCAGATAATTTACAAATTCCAAAATTTTTCTTTTTTTAATCCAAAATTTGAGAAAAGAAAAAAAAGCGCAAATTTATGTGACCAAAGACATTGGACAGTGCCCCGCCTATGATAGAAGAAACATAAGGAATGTAAAGCTGTCAATTTCACCTTACGTACTTGGCACACAAGAAAAATTTTTTGACCTCCTTCTTAAAAATGTCCATACATTGTTGAGACTGGATGTTATGGGGTAGAGAGTTTCACAGTGCAATTGAGATAGAAATGAATGATTTTTGCCCATGGGGTTTCCCATACGGGTTTGAAAAGAGCCAAAGAGTCAGACCGAGTCAATGTTACCTGTGAATTCATGAGATTGATGTAATGTCCACTTCGAAATAAGAAGGACCGATACCATTAATAATACGAAACATGTGGTTTGTCATGAATTTGGTGAAACTCTAAGATGACCGGGAAGGAGCCAATTTACCCTGGTGAAGCTCACTATCACCCACGCTGGTAGACCTTGCAGGGAGACCCAGAATATTCCTAATAATCTTATTTTTGATGTCTCAGTTTACATTTTGTGTGTTCGAAAGTGATGAACCTATTGAAACACCTAATCCTAGGGACAACTGGATTAGAGGCCTCGCAACCAGCATTTCTTTGTGTAAAATTCAGAACTTGCCTTCCCCCCCCTATAGAGAAACTTCAACCTAGAATTAGCTCTCTTGTATGACTTTTTTACCTGTTATTTCCCCACACAACGATTGGGCCAGAGCAAGACCTAAATATTTATTTCTGACTTTGGTATATGTGGTGTCCCCACACTTAATGTTCATCTCTGAGTGCATTGCAAGTTTTCGTTAGTACCAACAGGATAGACTTCCGTTTTCCCCAATGAAGGGATATTTGTTATCGAGCAGCCACTCTTACCCCCTTGAGCCTCAGCAATGAGTTTCTCCTGAATGATTTAACGTCACTATGCGAGACCATCAGAGCAGAATCACCTGCATATAACAGTAGCTTAAACTTAACGGCATCCGCCATGTCGTTGACATATATGAGGAACAACAAGGACCCCAAATTGACGGGTGGTGCCCTGGGTGGACGCCGTCCGTTGGTGGATATTGTCCGCTGGGTCGCTAGTGTGTGGCACTGGGCGCGTGTGCGGCCGTTTTTGTCAACTTAGTGCGTGCGGTGGCGATCTACCGGTAAGGTAGGGTCAAACCATTACAGAACTTTCAGTCATTCCTAAGGCTCTTAATTTATCCAACAAAATATTGTGATTGACCACTGTGTCCGAATGCTTTCTGCTGATCTCACCCACCATCCCTGTATCATTATACCTTTTTGTCCATTCTTTCCTAATTGTATCTGACAAGTGAATCAAGTATCTGTGGAAAAAGACGTGCCCTAAATCCTACGGAAATTCGTAAAGCTGACTCCTCCTTAGGTACCTTCCATCTGGTCAACAGTATTCTTTCCAACTATTTTTGAAACCACACTGAGTATGGGACCCAGGCCTATAGTTGCCGGCCGGCATCAGTTTTACGATTCTTTTTGTAATAGGCACCACACTCGCACGCTTCATCATTCACAAGGCAGCTTTTCAATCACTACACCGGACTCGATAGACAGAGTGATATATGAGTCAATGGTTTATTGTAATTGATCATCATCCTTCAAAACTTAGCCGGGCAAATTAATCTAGCCCGTGGACTTACTATGTTGATTTGTCAACAACAGCTTTAACACCTTATCTTCTTTCACCAACTGGGGACAAACTAAAACCATTGTCTGTGACATTCATTTCCCGGTAAAACTCATCACAAGTCCTACAACACCATACTTCCCCGAACCTATGGGAAGTTTATTGCCTATGGGTAGAGGCTACAGTGACAAAAAAATTATTAAATTTTTCTGCTTTTCTTCTGCCCCCCCCGGTTTTTTTTTATTACGTTGTAAAAACACACTTCTTCCCGTTTCACCACATTTGCAGGCGCATATTGCAAGAACGTTTTAGAACATAACGTTCCAGCACCAAGATCTTTCAAAAAACCCCAAAGCTTTTTTGGATTATTACAATTGTCTTCCACTATTTTGCCCTGTAGAACGAGATTTGGCTTTTTGACCTCGTATTGCGCCTTGTTACGGAGTTTTTTGTAATCAGAGTGTAGAAACACATCTTTGAGTTTTCCTAAACTTTAACAGTGCCCTATCCCGATCATGCCACCAAATTTCCCCTGAGGCCACATCAAACCAGGTTCTGAGCGTTTGTTTGACTCTACTCTCTCTCATCAAAGAGCAATGTCCTTCAAAACGTAATATGAAATATTTTTTTGAAGAGGCTCCAGGCAGATTCCAAATTGCTAGTGCCATAACTTCAGACCAATTAACAGCATTAACTTCTCACAAAAATTTTGGTGGTAATAATTTTTCAGCTCCTTAATTTTGTTGGTTTTTGGTGGCCTGTTAATTTGCCTTTTGATGTTTTTAACGGGTACATAGTCCATATAATGATCACTACGACCCCACAGGTTATTACCCCTGATTGGCAGATTTTTTTGGATCAGGACAAATATCCGATCATACGAGATTCACTATTAAAGTCACTCTGGTAGGATCCTTAATTAATTGCTTCAGATCAAAACAAATAACAAAAATGATGACAGAGCTTTGCACTATGGGTCCCTCGGTTTGAAACATTGGCATTAAAAAATCTGCCAAGAACACTGACCTCTAGGTCACCAAACGATCATTGTTGAGTACCTGATCTTCCAAGTACTAACAAAGGCGGTATTCGTCTGGACGATAACATGTGCCAACCAAAATTGGTTTAATTTGGTAAGAGAATGTCAATCCAAATTGATTCAAGATTGATGTGATGGAGGTCATTTCTGGGATTATAAGCCAAGTCAGCCCTAATGTACATAACAAACCCCTCCCCCCCCTCTTACTATTTTTCTTTCCATTTTTTTCAATATGTAATTTGGAATTTCAATTTCAGAGTCATTCACAGTCTCATCAAGCCAGTTTCAGTTATCCCATAGACCGCGCTTGGTGGATGCCGGCGCATACATTTAAGGTGTCCTCAATTTTAGGGGAATACTAACGGGCAATTTAATCTAGTGAAGGCAATGAAGTCCTTTTTGTTTTAAAAAAAAACCATTCAAAATTATATGGTTCAGATGCGAAGGGCGTGGACACGTCCGATGGGAGGGACCGCGAGTCAGTATTGTCGGCATCAAATCCATTACTGTAAGGCCAGCTGTTTCCATTAAACATTTGGGGCATGTAAATCGAACTAAAGTCCTTGGAGGAACTATTGTCCATGTTCAAAGTAGAATATCGATCCTTAGGATTATTTCAAGTCCGACGAGACGGACTATTATCGTAGGAATATTGTCCATGTTTGTAGGTAAACTACTTGTTCTTAGGAATTTGTGTGTTCAAGTCCGAGGAATGTTAAGACTTCTAACAAGATTTTACTCATTATTACTAGTCTGTGACAGTCTGAGTAGATTCAGCAAAAAAGACAGAAAAGAATACAAAAGAAAGAAAGCTGTTTTAGCTACAAAGGAAGTCGGAGTGAATTCTTCCAAACCTTAATAATTAAGTATAATAACTGTTAAACTGGCTCGCATAACAAAAGAAACTTAAGTTTCAGTGGAGGCGATTTCACATAGAGGTGTCATCATATGTTTACTTGAAAAAATAGGCAAGAGTGCCATATGTACCACCCCTTCAAAGTCTACATGTACAATTTCTTTTTAATTTTTTATATAACATTATAGGGTTAGGGTATTTGTAAACCGTAAATAAAATGAAAAAGTAAAAAATTTTTTTCCTGTAAATTTGAAGAAGGTACATATGGAAACTCTTTCCGAAATAACAAACAAATCAATCACTTTTTTTCTCTCTTTAAGACATTTCTGTAGCCAAATACCAGGAAAGAAATCTATGCAGTGTCTAATCTATATGAAATTACTATTTTGACACAATATTTGGGTGTCTCAAAATCTCTCGTTGCACCTTTAAATACAAAAAAGTGCCACAGATTTTTAATTTCGTCAGTTCAAAATATTTTAATTGTATGCTGTTGCTGCACACTAAGAAAAAAATGTATCTTAAAATTTTCCCCTGGGGGCCCTATATGGAACCCTTAAGAATGAAATCTTTAAAAATGGTTCATAAGAATCTGAGAACCCCAAAAAAGGTTTCTAACAGAACCATAAAAGGTGCTATACAGCAGTTAAACAATTCGTTTTGAAGAACCGTAATCCTTGTCTTACCGAGCCTTTTTTGTTTAAACATGGTTTACCAATGGGGTGGGGTGACCGGGCGAGTGGTTACCACCTCCCTTTGGGATTTCGATGCTTATGATTTTGATACCAGTGGATAGTTATGGTCTTTTTCTTTCCAAAATAAGTACCAACATACCTAGTATGGCTTCACAATGACGTCATAAAGTCCACGAATCGGCAAAATGGGTATTTTCTAGAGAAAATAGGCGAAAGTCCAATTTTGCGCATGTGTTTTGGAAAATAAGGGTAAAATTATGGAAAATGCCATGTGTTGGAAATGTGTTAAGGGTGTAAATACTCTGGAAAGAAATGAGTACACAATGAAAAATTGAGAGATGTAATTATGATATAGGCCTATTTCTGAAAAAATAAAATAAACAAGGGCTACTATTCCTAGGGCCATAGGTCCGAAGGACTACTATCCCTAGGAACCAAAATCCCCGGACTATTTCTCTAGGGGGAATATATCTCATTTGACACCGGTATATAATTTGCTTAGTTTTTTTCAAAATGTAAATTTGTTCCCGGGGAGGGGGGGGGGGGGGCAAAAGTGGATATGCGTGAACACGGACTTACAAAATGCACCCTATAAACGAGTATTTCCACCGACTAAAGAACATACCCTAAACAATTATTGTTGTCAGTCTTTGCTACCCTAAACAAGTAGCAATGTATTGCGTCATTAATATAAAAAAATTACAGCCTTTATTGTCTTCATTTGCTTGCTTTACAAATATTTATGATGGTTTTGATCTCTCTGCTTAATTTGAGTATTACATAACCTAAGTACGTATATCACAATTTTAGGGTTAAGAAAAAACATACTCTTTTCCATATTTGCGGCTGTTTTTGACACCCTAGTCAATGTACGGAATTTGTTAAAAGAAGACTGTCGTAGCAACTGGACAAAATGTTGTGTCCCAGAGATATTGATATTCATGTTCCAAATAAGGAATTTAGTTCATTATGTCTCACGGGGGGGGGGGGGGGCACTCCCATCTGGAGGGTGACGCGCATGCATGTAAGGCTGTTAATACCCACATTTTCAGCATCGCCGTCCTAAAGACATCATATATTTTGCAAATGTCACCCAAAGACCCCATATTTTGTAAAACGTTACCAAACTGCACCCGAAGACCCCTATTTAGGGGAATATTTCTCTTAAGGATATGAGTTTTCATCTTAATAGTTGTCCTTTACTCCAAAACCCCTCTGTAAAGTTTCGAGCCGATATTCAATCGTTTGATGCGAGAGCTAACAAAAGTGATTTTGTTAAGCCCATAGATTACTGTGTTAAAATTAATATGGTCGACCAAAATGAGAGCACATTTTTGCTCATAACTTCCCAAACTACACATCCTTTGGCTCAAGATTCAACAGGGTAAATGAGGAAAAATAGTAGCTTTCTTCTGATACCAAAATGTTGACCACTTCCGGGTAAAATCGGGGCTTCGGGACGAGGTTATTAGCGATCGGGCCAATGAGACCTTTAACATTTGAAATTAAATTGCTAGATTTTAATGCACGGTGTCATAAACTACAGGTGTCCGCGTGACGTGAGTAGGGTCTTACCACCCATCTAGGCATTGTATTCTCCATGAGTGTTTGTTCGCACTCCACTTGTACCCAAATGACATCTCTACAAGTTCACGGTTATTCCGTACATGGTGGACAGGGTAGTAGGACACATCTCTCATACGGGACACTTCATTCTTTACACCGGGGTGAATGGTATAGGCAAACCGCGAATGCAAACATTTTTCATTGTTGACCCATTTTAATTTTATCGGCCGCTAAAACTTCCTCCTTTTTGAGGTTGTTTATTAAAGATTTTCAATTGAGTAAAAATCTAAAATAATAATAATGATAATATAAGGCGCTAAAAAACACAATTGTTTAAAAGCAATTCGCGCCGTGCTTCTGAGACAAACTTGTTTTTTTGGTAGTAGTGGTGTTTGTTTTTCTTGCCTATAATGCGCACAGTCGGTATGCATGAAAACTAAGTTACCTGAATATTTTGGTAGCAGAACGAGATTGTGTACTACGGGGGTCTGTTGTCCGTTTGAATTAATCGTTAAAAAAAGGTCTTTTTTTCAGCGATTGATTCGTCCCACTCACAAAACAATTTTTTCAGGCCATGATCAACTGAAAGGATAGGCTTTCAGATTTAATATTTTGTAATAATTTTGTATTTCTTTTATCATTTTTAGCTTAGAAAAACTGTTTTCAAGAAAAAGTCTTTCAATATTAGTTCTAACCATTTTGGCCAACATATGCCAGTCAGATCTCGAATGCTGTGTTATATGCTATTTATTTATAGATAAGAGAATAAGACGAAAAGAAAAAGAAATACATCACACACCAAAATACATTTTAACATGACAACATTGCAACAATGTTCTGCAGAATTTTGACAAACATAAAATTATGAAAGGTCAACTTAACATATCACAAATTATGCTTGAAATGTGTGAATGGGCAATGTTTAAGAAAAGCTAGGTAACGTATAAAAGGTCTGAAATTCGGAAATAATAATGTGCAACATGTCATTTCGTGTTTGTTATTTATATTGTAATATGGTGCCCTCTGTTTATACATGCATTAGACAAAATGGGGAGTAGACGAAATGAGCATTAGACGAAATGGCATTAGTCGAAATGGTTTTAGACAATCTGGTCATTAGACCAAGTGGTCTGTAGACGAAATGACATTAGACGAAATGGTTTTAGACAATCTGGTGATTAGACCAAATGGGCAGTAGACGAAATGGCATTAGTCGAAATGGTTTTAGACAATCTGGTCATTAGACCAAGTGGTCAGTAGACGAAATGACATTAGACGAAATGGTTTTAGACAATCTGGTGATTAGACCAAATGGGCAGGAGACGAAATGGCATTAGACGAAATGGTTTTAGACAATCTGATGATTATACCAAATGGGTAGTAGACGAAATGGCATTAGACGAAATGGTTGTAGACAACGTAGTGATTATACCAACTGGGCATTATACGAAATGGTATTAGCCGATGTGGTGATTAGACGAAATGGTAATTAGTCTAAATGGTTAATAGACAAAATGAAATTAGAGTATGTGGGCATTAGACTATGTGATTTTAGACAAAATAGAATTAGACTATCTGGATAGTAGACGAAATGATATTAGACGAAGTGGCAATTCCCCGGTAAACCGTGTTACAAAAAAGGCTTGGTAAGACGAGGGTTAAAGAACGCGTTGCTTTCTTTAGCAACGCGTTGTTAATGAAACAACGCATTGCTAAAGAAAGCAACGCGTTGCTTTTTCACTTTTCTGATGGGTTAGCTGAGCAATGCGTTGTTTTCTGAACGCACGTGTTGCTAAGAAAGCAACGCGTTGCGACCAATTGCCATACACGGTCAATGCTTTGAAGGCGGTAAAATTAAATAAAAATAATGGCTACATGTGCTTTAATCATATTATTATCAAACAAAGTAGCATGACTGTGTTTTACTCAGAGACTCCGAGGGTTATCTTATGATTACCGTAAGGGATATATTTATGCATAAACGATTCGATTGGCGCATCTTTATTTTGCTTGTAACTGAATCAGGTTACATCATTTCTAATTCTAGACAATGGGTCAAAAGCGTTCCCGATCGCGGGTGAAAATCGTATTCAATAGCGGGTCTTATCAGTGGTTGATACGAAAATCAATCCTCAAAACAACAATATTGAAAGTTAGCCCTGATTAAAAGGTTCGTGATGTTTTCCTTTTTCACAAGGTCTTCTTATTTCCTTCCAGTCATTGAGCTGACGCAATCATTTCTTCGCTATACTAAGGCAGATATAAGCAAGTTAAACAATGCATATAATATCTCTTAATGGGTCATGGCCCGATCGCTAATTGCCCGTCCCCAGAACTTCAGATTTTATCGGAAGTGGTCAAAATTTTGGTATCTGAAGAAAGCCGTTATTTTTTTCTCATAATGTGGAATCTTGGGCTAAAGGATGTTTGGTTTAGATATTCGCGAAAATGTACCCCATTTTGATCGACCAATATTACATAGTACTCTATGGGGATTACAGCATCACCAGCAATATGCTCTAAGGGAAGTGAAAGTGGAATGGTTGGGCGCTCACAAAACCAGGTTTAACCCGCTAAAGTCTGATCCAAAGCCCAGAGACCTCAGAATACAATATCCTACACAAAGAGATACTGTATAAGGTGAATTCCTCCCTACTAAGTCACCTTCACAGAGAGAGGTATGCTAGGAGTGCTTATCTTAAAACGGATAAAGGTAGGTCCCAAAGGTGACAGCGTTGGTATTCTACCAATGACTATTCCTCACAAGAACCTCAGAGGGAGACTTATGACTACTAGGAAAAGACTGGTGTGGAAAAGTACCACATGACTACTGGAAAGACAGTGGACAGCAAGGAAAGGCTGCTGGCGCCGGGGAAACAGCTGGGCTGATCTTACGACAGGTTGGCCGCCTAAAGATCTACAATTAAAATTGCCACAAAAAGTCCTATAAAGAAAAACACCCCTGTGTCCATTCCGAGAGCGGGCGGAATATTGGACAAAATGGATGGACTCTATACGGCCACGACCTCTGGAAATGACGAATGAACAGAGGAGTAGTTCTGAAACAAATGATAGTGGTTCTACCTGTCCAATTTGCGGAAGAGCCATGCTCTTCCACTGACGGCAGCTGACGGCGGACGTATAAGTCGAACCAGTCGGCGCACCCAAAACCAAGAGGTAGAAGGCCAG
Source organism: Ophioderma brevispina (assembly GCA_023653785.1). Taxonomy (NCBI): domain Eukaryota; kingdom Metazoa; phylum Echinodermata; class Ophiuroidea; order Amphilepidida; family Ophiodermatidae; genus Ophioderma; species Ophioderma brevispina. The sequence goes on along the minus strand of JAMKCH010001076.1, from coordinate 35,171 downwards.
GATAAACCCCACAGTGTCTACAGGCAAGAGCTTTTCTCACAAAAGAAAGACCAGAGAAGAGGCCAAACAAAATTGCAGAAACTTTGATGTCAGGGATTAAGCCATCTGAAGACTCAATCTGGATGAAGTAGGGTCCGAAGGTGATAGCGCTGGTTTTCTACCAATGAATTATTCCTTGGAATAACATACTAAAAATCTAAGAAAATCTACCAACCGGAAAGCACGGTTAAATGTGGGCAAGGTTTACACAGGTGTTAACATATGAAAAGGGGTCATAATGAGTTAAGAGGTACACCAACATGTTTATCACGTTTAAAAAAGGTCTTATGGTCACAATCGGGGTAAAATTTCAAATTCATTGGATTTTTTTAAAATGGTGTCAAGTTGTTTGTCTAGTTGTACATAATAACATTGAGAACATTTAGATACATTGTTTATGGCATTTTGTTATTTAATTAGAATACAAAATATTACCCGGCCTGTATTTGGGCCTATGGGAGGTTAAAAGCCAAAGGTCAGAAAGTCACATATTTAATTTTCAAACACAGATTCAGTATACATTTTCTGTATTGATTGTAATGCCCTAAGCAATCTGAGACCAGTTTAAAAAAATCGGGCCATTTTTAAAATTTTACCCCAAAAATATAAGTCATAGATGGAAAAAACTATACCGTTTTTTGAAGCTTAGCAATAGCTGAATAAAAGAGAATAAAAACTCACCTTTAATTCTCCAAATCAAATAAAATCACGTAAATACATAATGACCAGACCTGACCCAATCAGACCAACATTGGTCATTTTAAAAGCTGATGATAATCCATAATCTCAGTTCAAGGTTTGAAGTGCAAAATTTCAAATGCCAAAATCCTTATATCTGTTGCAGTTTTTTTAATTTTAAAATTAGGCGTTTTTAAGCCAATTCGAAGTATAATTTTTTGTGTTTGTATTTAAGGGAATTACCATAACTATCCAATTCATTACATTAATTTTACAAAATATCCTCTAATGTCTTTATTGAATACGTTTTCTTAATTGTTTTTTAAAGAGTCTAGACTAGACCTTTAAGATGTTTAATTTGCAATGTCCCTTCTCTCGCTGCGATATGAAAAACAAAAGCAACCGAGAAATTAATCATGTGCTTAAACGAGTTTGGCTCTTACTCAGTAGCCCAGTATTATTTGTAATTCCTCAAAATATTTGTGCATCTTATCAAAGCCGGGAGTGTATTATGATAGGTAATACAAATACTGTCACAAGGTAGTATTTCTGTAGATTATTTGAAGTACAACGGACCATGGAATACTTTAAGGCAACAACATCGAGCAGCATTTACGTCATAATGCAGAAAAGCTGGTCATATCCTAATTGGAGGTTTACTCGGAATACACCATTTGTATGCCATAATTGAGTCATCTGTCAATTTCACTGTCAATAAGATATTGTATTCCTTATATCACTGAATATTCATAATCTATATTTGGACTTTATCATTTGTATTTTTCACCATGGGGTATACTAGGAAAAGTAATGTCATAAAAATCAAGTTTACTAAAATCAATTCCTTTTTTCATACGATAAAAAACAACACTTTAAAGGCGTCATGCATGGAAAGCGTTCTACGAAATGCCTATATTTTGTATGTGGTTGATATTCAGAGTTCATGACTGTTGTAATTAAGTTGTTAGTGGGGTGTCTTTAATGGAAATTAATTTACTTTTACCCAATTTTTTATCGATCCACAGAGAAAGCATTTTGTTTCATGCTCGGTTAGAGGTTAAAAACCTATTTAGCACAGACAACAGAAAAACCATGCTATAGGCCTATGCACATATTAGTTGAAAACCGACGCCCGAACAGGAATGTCATTAAATTGATACGATCTCTCTCTCTCTTTGCTGGGGCATATATTCTGAAAGCGGGATTGAAGTTTCCCGAGGCATATTTTGGTATGCATAATAATATAGGTTATAAATGATTAGCTGAAAAGTTTTTAAACTATTCCAAATAGATGTTTAACAACTGTTTGAAATCAATGCCTCATCGACTCAAAGTGTCTATGGGTGGCGCTATATGTAATCGTCTGTAAGCATCTGAACAGTTCCACCCGTCTGTATAGGTGTTGAAGTTATCACTGACACGTCAAAGTGAAAATGGGGGTTCGTCTTAATTAATCAAAGAGAAATTAGATACTTCTCAACTTAATTTAAACTTTGAAACTATCATCTTTAAAACGTTCCATCTTTCGTAATTATTGGTCGTAAAAAAAAAATGAAATACTCCAGCTTTCAATCTGTATTATTGTAAACACATCTATCGATTTTACGCCAAGGTTGAATTTTGGTTGCCTGGTCAGTTGCGTTATCTCTGACTCTGGTTTATTACGTCTACACTGAAGAGCTCACACCGTGGCGATTTACGTATTCCATAGAAATGAATTTAAAGAGACATGAGATGATTTCCAGAAAGAAGCGCCCCAATTTTTCTCGAACCTAGGTTTTTTGCATATTTGGAATGCTTACCAATGTATTAGATCACACCTGAAGTGAATAAGCCGAATACGCCGTCTTTATGTAATAAGATGATGATTTAGTAGTTTCTGTCGTGCACGACAGAAAGTCACAGCATGGTTTTCTATGGGGAACGATTACGATAGCAGGCAAGTTCAAAACAAGGTTTGCGGTTTTTTGCACCTGTTTGTCCAATAAACCTTCAAAACGTTCTCGGTAGGTGGTCTACAACCGATCCAGTGAAATTTGAGAGAAATTCATATCCTTAAATATTTCAATGTAAAACATAGGCTGAATTTCGTATTTGCTCCTATACGAAATTAGAAATTTCACAATTTTTGTACAAAAAAAAAAAATTATCAGCTTAATCCTTTCATATGGGGATATTTTTGATGGAAAGCTTTACATCAGGGCAAAAATCGGTACTTTCAATTTTTAGGGTCATGAAATCTCTCATTGCACCTTTGATTTCAATGGGAACTGACATTATCCAGCTGGAAGATGTTACAAGAATTTCTGGTTTACAGCATAGAGAAATACTATATAAATAATTATTTGAATACTAATTCCATGCATGTTCCTGCACTGCCTCTTTTCTTGAAGTATCTTTCCAGTATAAACGGTGAGGGTGGTATTTGGGGTATCTTGGGGTGCTTTCAGGGCGCGCAACCCGAGGTTCACGCCAAAAACATGCAAAAACAGCCTATTTTCGGCTATGGTAATGATGATGATGATATGATGACACCACGAAGAAAAAGAAGATGAAGAAGAATAAATTAAAAATATCAGGACAGTTGCTTACATAATGTAGACACCTTAATAATTGAAGGCATGGAATGAGAAATTCAAAACATCATAGATATACGGCAGATATGCATATTTGATGCTGTTGACAACACAGAGACAAACACCTCTTTAGTCCTTTGAAAATAAAATACGCTTTTCCCATTTCAAATATATCGTAAAATGTTGTCATCAAAGTTTGCTTTAGACACCACCAGTAATTCTTAGTTCCATTATCTGCCCGCATCTGAAATGCTCTTTCAAAATACTTCCTAATCTGGAGGAGGTTTTAATCGCTATCTCAGCAACAAGCGGTCAGCACTGTCTCATTTGGATTACTGTTGTTAATTCCCTGATATGCTTTTGTTATGCTTTGCCTTTGGTATGTTTAATATAATCACATATCAGGGAACTTGAAAGAAGAAGCAGACGAAGAAGAGAAAAAAGGAGAGAGAAGAAAGATTGAGCGTACTCTCCAGACTTCCATGAAATGTAGCCTATTTTAGGGGTGTCCGTAACCTGTTCCATCTGACACACTTTTCTGACACTTATGAATTCGGAAAACTTAACCATGTTAATAAACTTGTGCTTGTTATTCCATGAAGGGTTCCGAATTCATAAGTGTGTCAGATGGGTCAGGTTACGGTAACTCCTCTATTTTAGGTATGAAGGTAGCTCATTGTGGAGAGTTTTGTGACAATTTTGGACATGTAAAGTTGTAGATGTTAGCAGTATGTTACCGGATTTTAGAGAGTTATAAAATTTTGCTACCGATTTTGCTTTTGTTATGAAGCATATTTTCTGGGGTTCCTAAAGGATGATAGACTGGATGAGTGAACTTTCATCTTGCACTGTACCTCACTGTAGAATTTTGTATCATCAAGGGACCTATAGAACTTGTGCATTGAGCGGCTGGGAATCGTTGTCTTCAGAACGCAGGAGGGAAGGAGAGACTAGAACCAAAACACTAATTATCGCCGGACACTTAGAAGTTATAATGCAAGCTACAATTTGATTTTTTTTCGTCTGAAAAGCGCAACCGGTGTAGAAGTAGTAATTATAGTCCGCCGTACTCACAGTACGTCTACAACGGTAAAGAATATGGCACTCGATTCAGTCCAAAAATCTACACCACGCCACACCAATACAAACATCAGAATTAAATCCGCTTTATTCCGTTATCGTCAATCATGGGCGGACTTGGACTTCCGGCGGACCTATAATTACTTCACATCGGTGTAGAAGTAATTATTGTCCGCGTACTATAGTCCGGCTACAACGGCAAAAAGAATAGGGTACTCGATTCCAGTTCAGTTGACTCTTCACGCAACATATCATGCTTTATTCCTTTGTCGTCTATGGAGCCCGGATTGTGACTTCAGGCGGACTATAATTACTTTCACACCGGTACTAGATTGAAAATTAGTCAAACAGACCTGACTAATGATATATGTTTAACCTGTGGCCGTGCGTGACTGTCTGCTTATCGACTGACTGTCCAGGGAAATTTCCTCATCAGATTTACAAGCATTACATCCATGCTTTACATTTTACACGCAATTCTGAATGTTACCAGTAATATCATGGGAAAAAGCAGTAATCAGGAAGATGAATGTCGTACACCTTGACTAAGTGACTCATGTAACTACACATGCACTATACATATGAAAGACTTTATCCACACTTTGTTGATCTGCACAGTAAGTTAGTAACTGGATGGTTCACTTAGAGCAAATTTGTCAAGCTGCACTGACTAATGTAAAAAGACCATCTGGACTCACTTGTCTAGTAACCGGACTATCTTAGTCAAGCATCGCTCAAGCTAGTCAGGCATGTTAGTCCAGCAAGACTGACTAATAACGTGCTAATAAAGCACATTAGTCTAGAAGTTCTGATTAATGTACAAGTTTGTCCAGCACTTACTTTATGTTAATTAGGCTGACCAGTTTTGGCTTCAGTGACAGGTTTAAACAGTTATTTAACGGGTTTAAGCAATTGTTGAACTGGTTTAAGTAGTTGTGGTTTTAAAGCTTGTTCAACGGAATTAAACATTTGTGGTTTTAACGGATTAAACAATTGCTTAACTGGTTTAATCAGTAGGTAAGCAGTTATTTAACGGGTTTAAGCACTGGTTAAACTGGTGAACTGAACAGCTGGTATCCTTCTTATATAGATATACATTGAGTAAAGTGTGTCCTTGTAGACGAGGTCTTAGAACACATTTTGCGTGCAATATACAACATGTTCAGTCAGGTGGATTCTATAACTGTCCGTTGGTTCAACATTTTCTTCTCTGTATGTAAGAGAATACCTTATATCAACAAATATGTCTATTAAATATTCATATACCTACTACAAATATATATCTTAACTATTTAGACGTCAACCATATCCGATTCTCTATCATGTATTTTATTGAAATAAATCTTGCTCGACCAAATGAATATACATGTAGTAATAGCTTTTTGCTATCATAGAAGTGGATATATGCAATAAAGATGTTTGCAGAACCCAGTGTTTGAAGATCGCTTTCGTTATCTTTACCTTCAAAATATATTGTTGCCTCGATCCGTTGAAAGTGTAGGTTAAGGTTACCAACGTTTGTTATTAATCTGTATGCTCATGCTAAGTCATGACAGTGACTCTTACATATCAATCAACAACCAAACAACAATATTTATAGAGCTTCACCCCTTGGGATAATACAAGGCTACCAGACCGCAACCAGGTTAACGTAGGAAATAGGACAAATGGCAAGAAAGATCTGTTAAAAAGAAAACGAAGAAGGAAAGGGAAAATAAATAGAAGTACAAGACGAAGAAGACGAAGAAGTAGAATACGAAAAGGAAGAAATCAATGAAGACGACGAAGTAGGCCTACAATATGAAAGGGAAGAAACCGAAGAAGACGACGAAGACGAAGAAGACGACAAAGACGAGGACGAAGAAAAAGATGAATACGAGGAAGACGAAGGTGAAGAAAAGGAGAAGACGACAAAGCTCGAAGTCGCGAAGAAGAAGACGAAGAAGATTCCGAAAAAAGGAAGAAGGGAAGAAGTCGAAGAAAGAACGAGGAGCGAGATTGCGAAGAAGAATTAAGGAAGGAGTTTGTGAAATAAGATCAAAGCAAAAGAAGAAAGGGGAAAAGAAGTAGAAGTAGCAGAAGACGATGAAGAAGAAGAATAAAAACAAAGAAGAATAAGAAGACGACGGAGACGAAGAAGTCGAAGAAGACAACGTAGAAGAAGATGGTGATGAAGGCGAAAAAAGGATGAAGACGAGGAAGTCAAGGGTAAAGGAAAAGGAAAAGACGACGAAGAAAAGGACGAAGGGAAGAAGTCAACGAAAGAACAAGGGACGAGATTGAGATGAAGCTTTAAGGAAGGAGTTTGTAAAAGAAGAAGGTAAAAAAAGCCGACGACATTTCAAAGTCGTGCGATTTTAGAAAATTATACGAATTTTCATTTTGACCTTGGACGAGACGATTGCAAGCCAGATAAAGTCAATGACTTGATGCAATCTCTAAACCACTGAATCATAAAGTTGTAAAACATGAAGTTTACCAGTAGGACGGGATTTCAGTTTGTGCTTCAAAAATAAGTACGTGACATCTTCAAGTATACAGACGGGCGTAATTACAAAATAGGAAATTGGAAACGTTAAGAAAAAAACGTCTAAGTGACAAATCATACGCTCGGTTAATGGCCTTTCTTGCTATTTTCATGAGACTAGTGCGTACGCACATTCCCCTTCCCAGATTTAACTATAAAGATCATTCTCATAATCAGAAGTTGAGGTTGGGATTCGGCTTAGGATCGGAGATTACTATAATATTTTCATATTATTTTTTGTTTATTAACATTAATCAAATGGTGAATATTACCCAAATTATATAAATTTAACAAAGATTATAGAGAAACATATACATTTACATTTCAAGCCAAAATAAATGAATAATATTGCCTTTCAACATATGTATATACAAACTATTGCATCATCTGAACCAGTGAAAATGAACATTAAACGTGGGTACTGACGTAACCAGCCTTTTCTGAGCAGTGGCAAATGGGGCACGTATATTTTCGGGGAGGGAAGTAATATAGTAAAGGTCCCAGGAAATGAGATGATAAACCTACTCCAAATCTTTACAGGATATTCCATTCCAATAAACAGGGCCAGAAAAAAGAATACACTAACATGCAGTGACATCATTCGTGAAACTATTGATTTTCAGTCAGTGTCATGAATAGATTTACACTAGTCACCTGGAATTTTCTATTACTCTCTGAAAAATCAATAGTTTCACTAATGATGTCATCACCAACCCAAATATTGAATGCTTCCTGGTCCCTCGTAGACTTGACACAAACCACATCAATTCTATTTGCATTTCCTGGGACCTTTAAAGTGGGTTTATTGCAATACAGGCCTATGTTGTTTTCACTCTTATATTGCTCCGTGTGCAGAGAAGCACTACTTCAACGAGGGGGATCGGTGCAAGATGCCACGCGGGTAGGGGGAAGGGGTGGGGGGCTTCCGCCCTGCTCCCCTCGTCCACTCTGGTAACGCCACTGAAGATGTGTGACAACCTCGTCCACCACTTTACTCCAAATTTAAATATATACGGTATATAATCAATGGCGGATCCAGGATTTGAAAAATGTCAAAATTACCGGGGGGGGGGGGCTGAAAGGCTTTAACTGGTCCAAAATAGCTCAAATTGGGCTGATTTTGCAAGAATTTGCAGAATTACCGGGAGGCGCGCGCCCCCTCCGCCCCCTCCCTGGATCCGCGCCTGATAATTAAGGAACAGAAGATGCCAAACGGCGTTTGTACATTAGGATCAAATTTGATGCTCACTGATTAAAGGGCACTGATTGGACAAAGTAAATGACACCCATATAAGGGCGCCTGGCGTATGCACTGCGGTCATACAAATGTGATACTATCATCTGGCGGCATTGTTTTATGTTATTGTCAGGCATTCGTATTGTGGTTAAAGAAATGCTAGGACCACATGATACTTTGATTGACAAATTATGCTTGCACAGAACTAGCCCTATTTGCGCAAAGAGGTATCGGTTCGCTCGGCCGAGGGTTTCGGCGTTCCTGTCATTGTTGGTGGGTAAAATTTTGAGGCGTCTTTGACAAAGTATAGGAGAGACTTTCTGTACATGCAAATGCAAATGTAAATATTTAAAAAAAATCTGTTACAGCATCACATGGGTGTTCTTCTCAAATATGAACCAGCCAGAGGGGGTACAATGTCTGCCTGCTTCCAGGTAGCTCCACGTCTGCAAGGGAAACTCTGAACGACCGATTCTAGTTATCGATCTGTTGAGGCATCGTCATTCAGCCCACGAAGAGTCCCCTGCAGGTGGAAGATGCTCACTAGGTTTAATACGAATAGATGTTGCTTGTGTGATAGCAAGTCTTTCTTTCTACAAGGCGACTCTCTTAAACTCCTTAGAGCCTGTTTCAAGGGTTAGACTTCGCTTAAGAAACAATCCTTGGATTAAAGGTGGTTAGCAGCTGGTATCTGTTTGGACATAGGGTGCTTCATATTAGATACTTGGTAGCTACCCTCTTGCATGCTCGCTTCACTACGAGGGATATCTGGTGAAGCAATTCCTGCCAGGAAGTATAAGTTGTCCGTTTGAGTTGAGCGAAGACATCATGTGATAAGCTGGCAGGAGGCATTTAACGATGGATCAAGCTTCTTGGCATAGGTTGATCTTTCCCCTACAGGGTAAGCGTACTCTGCACATGAATAACACAGGGCAAGTGCCAGTGAGTTTGTTAAAGATGTCATTGCGTGAGCACGCTTTACTATTCGTCTTCTTGATGTGGGTCTTATAAGAGAGAGTGCGGTCCAAGGTAACTCCTAGGTAGACGGGATTATCACAGTGCTCTAGGGGTATTCCAGACTAGGTTACTTTAAGTTGACGTTTGGCTTCACGGTTGCGTAGATGTAAATCACACACCTGTATCTTGGATGGATTTGCACGTAGGTGGTTTTCCTCATGATATGGAGTGAGTTCATCCAAATCTTTAGAGAGTCTCTCTTCCACAACTGTGAAGTCTGCTTCTTGTGCGCTAATCCCAAGATCATCCGCATCGATAAAACGACAGGTTCCTGCACTACTAGGTTGGTCGTTAGTATTGAACAGGAGAGGTGAGAGCACGCTCTCAATCTTGGGTAGTCCATTCTTGAGCCTCCTGTTTGCAAGCAAGCCTTTGATGAGCTCAGTCAAGCGGATGTCCAAGGTGAGTTCAGGAATTTTATGGAGTAAGTACTTGGCTTGTTGTTCATTTCCCTTGTTCTGGTATGATGTGTTCGTCTATCACAGTTGTAATGCGGCTGCGCAGGAGACATTCAAAGAGCTTGTATGTATAGCTGAGTAGTTATATATTGGTCTATAGCTTTTGGGGTATGGATCTTTCCCAGACTCTAGGAGTGCCAAAACATGTTCTTTCCTCTAGATCTTTGAGAACCTGAAGACGTTGCTAAACTGGGCCGAAGTTTTTCAGCTGCTCAGTTGAGATATTGTCAAGGCCTACTGCTTTTCCTGGTTGAAGTCTAGCAATACCGGGTTCCAGTTTGTCCATGTTGAAGGAGCGAGTGAAACCAGGGCCATCGCTATACCTCTTACGGCCTAGATCTTCTCGGGCTTCTTGCTGCACTTGCCATTTTAAAGCAGTTGGTGGGTAACTTGGTTGGGTCTACCATTAAACTGCTGTGGAGGTTCTGTTGGATCTCCATCATCTCCTCGAAGCTTTCGAATGGTAGACCATGCTTTCTTAGTGATAGAGGTCATATCGGTGGATTCTAAAGAGTTCCAGGTTTTGATCTTTGGGTGATCTATCACTTTGGAATCACCCTGTATCTTACCCATACCCCTTTGGATGTTTGTTTTGCATGAAAAGGAGTGTAATATGTCAAATGACAATTACATTAAATAATTAATTTGACCCTCTCAAAACGGGGTTTGAGCAAGGAATGCCTATTACAAAGTTGGTCTAATATGATGTGAAATGGTAATTAGGGTTTAAGCAAAGTTTTAAAAGCGATGGAAATGAAATTTTGAAAAGTGTGGTCTCAAAAATAAATAACACAAATCAATCCATATTTTAAACCAACCCTAACCCTGCCAACAATCTCTACAAGCTTCACAGTGAATGATAGTATTTGGGTGACCTGCCGAGTGACTCGTTACCGGGCAGAGATGCTCCACCAAAGAGCTACCAAAGCAACAACAAAAACATGCGTCTACCGGCCACCGAAGTGCGTCAAAACATTGTGGAAATAATTAGCGTTTGGCCTTCACTTTTGACGTGTTATGGATGCGTTCTGGATAATCTTAGCCCTGGCTTGACCTCCAGTTCTCAATATGTTTGACGATCAGTGAGCTTGATTGACTTCGAGAAGCAAGATCAAGGTAAGGAAATTATCCAGGGCTTATGATGAGTTCAACTTAAGACCTCCTGATTGCTTAGAAAGATTAAAGTCCCTAGGAATGCATGTTAAATCACTGCAAGGTTTATGTAGAGCTCTGAATGAAATATGTGTTTGATCCAAGGCTTGATATTTGTTACACCATGTTACATAGTGACTTGATATTCAGCTAGCCAGATCACAGTATGTCTCGGTCGCGGGGCAATGGGTGCCAAAAGGGCTGATGAGTATCCGTCTTTTCCTCCCCCCCCCCCCCCCCCCCCCCCCCCCCCCCTTTTTTTTTTTTTTTTTTTTTTTTTTTTTTTTTTTTTTTTTTTTGGGCACTCTTCACCGTCTGCCACACCGCTGATTACGCCACTGAATTATGATAGCGGAATAAATCCCAGGCACCTGCCATTTTTTACAGGTATTCTGTTTTCTTCTGCCCAACAGCTATTAAACCATATTTATTCTGATTATTTTGCCCTATTTGTTAATTATTATGGAAATAATACTCTGTAATATGTAATGTTAGATAACACAGGCCTATCATCAATATGAGTCTTTTGGTTCCTTTATTGGCCTTACCTAATAGTGAATAAACCATAACGTATAAGCATTTATAATGATGCTGGTATAATTGGCTTATCAAGGCGTGTCATTATCTTTTGTACAATGTAAATGTACTTTTCCACGATGGTTCAGGGACAGCCGAGTTTAACAAGTATTTTAATTGTCAATATCAAATGCAATGAAATACCATATGGCGTAAGCACAGTTTTGAATAAAGTGCTTTATATTTAAAAAGGAAAATAAGTCCAAATCTGTTTAGCTTATACTTTTTTGATGAAATTGATTTTGTTTTCTTTGAAAATTAATATGATCGACATGGTTTATTTGCAATTGTTACAAAATATGTGTATTTCATAAGACTAATCGACGCGACGTACGAATCGCGTGAGAAAAAGGTTTCGAAGTAATTGTCATTATGTGATTGCGCGTTAAAATAGCTCCTAGCTCATTTGCCTCATCTTCCATTAAAGGTGGATTTGGTGATTTAAAGGTGCATTTTGTAATTCTAGCACCTTCATTGTGGTTTATATTTTACTATATATTTAATATATTTACCTTCATTGTGGTTTATATTTTACTATATATTTAATATATTTACAAAATGTCAGTTGATTTTGACGGTGCATTGTCATGTTATGAGCAAATGTTCGTTTCGCCGTGCACCATAGGCCACTGTGTTGTGATTTTTGGCCGTTTACTTCCAGAGTAGATCGAATCTGCAGGCAAGATTGAGTACTCATACTATACTTAGGTCTTGGGTTCAAATGTTATAAAAAAAGTCAATTGCTTTAGGTAAATTGGTGGGGGTGATTCGAGGGGGAACCGAAATATTTTTGTGAGGAGAGGAGAGAGAGAGAGAGAGAGAACGAGAGTGAGAGAAAGAGAGGTGGAGAGAGAGAGAGAGAGGAGAGAGCGATGTGAACTTCTAAATGGATAAATTTAATAAAATAAGGTAGAATGCGATACTTTGAATCGGAAGCCGAAGAAAAAGTTGAATTTCTCTACTGTTACGAGTGTCTCGTGGACGTCAAAGGTCAGAAATACCCTTCAAGCAAATGAGCCTCGTGCACAAATAATCTAAATTTTATATAATAACACTGCTTTAATGATTTTAATCAGACTGGTTCAAGAATTTGGTATGTCCAAAACAAAATTCTAATAAAATTACACTCAATGATTTTAGTTTTATATACTTAAAGACACTATCAGTGATTTGAAAAATATTTGGAATTTGCAGGAATAGCTTCAAAGTGAAGGATAAGTCTGTAGAATTCTCATAAGTTACCTTTCCAGCTGTAGAATTGACAGAAAAGCAAGAAAACGGCAGTGTTCCAAGATACGATTCTCCATGCAATTACGTGTTGTAGTAAGTGTCCGAACGGACAGTAATGACTAAAATCTCCGATTCTGTCCTTATTAGGTTGCTTCTGGTCTTATCATTTGCAGGGTATGTTAGGATATCTGTACTTGTTACATACATGCAAAAATCGGATTTTTGATGACTTTTTCGATTTGCTGATTTAGCAAATCACTGATAGTGCTTTTAAGGTTCCAAGTCATCTAATGTCCAGGGTTAAACGAAGCGTTGCATTTCAACGATGATAATCCTCACAGTGAAGACTCCAAAATAACAGTTACAAGTTCATATAAGAATCCACGGGAATCTTCTCAGTTTTGAAGATAATTTTGTCCAGCAGTTCAAGAGGAGAGGGGTTTCCCTCTACGACACTAATATTCTGCAATACAATCCAAGTATTCTAACACCATCAGTCTGCCGCTAATGTCCACATTTAGGACCACAAACTGGAATCCCTTTTTGATTCCAAAACTGAAGCTCTTTTGGCTTAAAAGACGACAGCAGACAGTTAAGCTATCAAGCTCCGGTGGCAACCAACATGTGATGCACAAATCTACCATTATTGCAGATCACGACTAGCTCAACTATACTATATAGCTTCTGGCTACTACTGCTGGCAAAGTTGTTATTCCCAAATATCTCCTTATAAGGATTACCCAGCTAGTAATCCCCAATTCCTAAAATAGATGTTACCACATCATCATGCACAAACATAACCCTGTACTGTCCAATAATCACATAAATTACATTATTTGCTCTGCATCATGTTACATTAATAACATCACGAGAAACTTCCTAATTTTGCAATCTGTTTTGATCTCATAGCAAAAACAAGTTGATTCATTTTCTAAATTTACATCTCTGGAATTCCCATTCATCTATTTGCACAATGTATCTAGTTGTAAACAACAGGTGCATGAGCTCAATATATCACTAGGGGAATTCAATTTTCTCTTTTCCATCACAAACAAAGTACTTTTCCCATGAGTAATCTTTTCTCAATAAAAATGAGAAATAAAATAATATTTTAATCACAAAATGGAGGCTAATATATACCCATAGTGTAACAATGACCGCTCCCTATAAGTATTAATTTGGTTTGGTTTAAAGGTGCTTGTTCCGAATTATGTGTATTGTGTTCTCTACTTGATACGAGAGCCTGACACTTGCACATACACCCCGTCAAGTACCGTGGGAAACAAACTTGCGGTTTTGATGGTAGACGCAATAATGCATGTTGCAAAGCCCTATTTATTACTGTGCTAATATTGATGGTTAACCACTAAAACGGTGTTTTTTTGTTTATATCTTGGGAATGAAATGGATTTGAGGACTCAAATTTCAGAACAACAATGAGAAAAATACGGCCCTTCATCTGATATCAAAATCGATACTACTTCCGGGTAAATCAGCGGGGTCCCAAAGACGATTGGAATACGCACCTTTAATACCATATTATTATTTCCGAAATTTCATTTGCAGATGTTAATATGACAGTGTTCCATTAATAATAGCTGATTGTTATAATATCCGTCCTTATAGGTCTCTTGAATGACATGCATGCTATTAGCACACTGATAATTGACCTTGAATTGCGTTGCTATGTATAGGCTTTATATTCCTTGATGTGTAAAGCAATTAACGCTTAGCGTTAGCTATATAGTTTATTAACCCCGGCTTTTTAAAAAGAGATCCAGTCAATGCGTTTATTGTCAGAAATATTTTAATATTGGAATAATTCATGTAAAAGTATGGGCAATGATCAATAAACGATTGCAAAAGTTTGATCAATACATTATTTTCCAAAATCACTCAAACCTTTATTTTCCCAGCATCTTTAGATTACCTCTGGCGTTTTAATACAAACATATTACATTTAACTCTAATAATTATTCCCAGGTATACCTGTGGCTCAAAAATCGTTAAATACTTATGTAGCTTAAAACAGTATAACTTAAAATACCATTACTTTCAAGAAGCGGCATATTGCCTTGTTTGTAAGTAAATAAATTCAATATCGAAATGAAATCTTGCACCTCGGGAGTCCAATATCGGAAGGAAATCTTGCACCTCGGGTTACGTGTCTGGTAATAAAATTCAGAAAAACATAATCAGAGTTGGACTTTATGGTGTGCGTACAACTGAGCACATGTACTTGGTATCATTTTGAACATGACTTAAAAGGTTGCGTTCAAAATACAAGAAGCGTATTTTTTGGAAATTAATATAATTATTTTGTGAATGAGAAACGTGAGGTGAGGAAGCATATTGAGAAGAAATAGATAGATATGAAGAAATACGTAGTAAATAAGCATATTTGGAAATATTTTACAAGTGTAGATCTCAAATATCTGAGGATTATTAAGCCTATTTCAGCGTAGATAATAATAATAATAATAATAATGCAGGCATTTATATAGCGCTCTTACAAGGATAAACCAAGTATCACAGCGCTTCACAATTATTTTATTAACATATTTAGACAGAGACAAAGCAACTTTACAAATGGCGGCAGCTTAATCATCGCCCTGTTGCTACATCCAAACAATGACGAGACACACACAATATTACTTTAATTATTGATGACTATGATAGTTTTTCAAGTGTATATCTCAATTATTGGTGGAGTAATTAGCTATTATCCTGGTAATATTGTGAGTGCAACAAAGTCACACTTTCGCTTAATCATTCCTTAAATCAATAATAGTACATTTTTTGGAAAGCGCCCCTAATTTTTTCAAACATTTTGAGATTTTTACACGGTTGCACTGGTAACTAGCTAGTAAACTATACCTGTGAATGGCTAAGCTCGAAAATGCCTATGTGTCGTGTTATGATGTCTCATGGATGTCAAAGGTCAGAATTACCTTTCAAACACAAATAAATGAGCCTTGTGCACAAGTGATCTGAATTTTATATAATAACACAGATTTAGTGATTTTTAATCAATTTGGTTCAAGAATTTGGTATGTCCAAAACAATATTACATATAATAAAATACACACAATAATTAAAGATATACTTATTAGAGTCCACAAATGTCCCAAGTTAACAGTAGCGTTGCAGTTCAACGAAGATATGTCCTCACAGCGAAGACTTCAAAATGACAGCATGCGATAATATTCCAAGGGTATCAATATCCATAGGAATCTTCTTAATCTTGAAGGTAATTTTGTCCAGCAATTCAAGACGACAAGGTTGAATAAGTCCCTCGACGACACTAATATTCCACAGTAACAAAATCCAGGTATTCTACCACCATCAGTCCTAATGTCCTCATTTAGGACCACAAACTGGAATCTCTTTTTGATTCCAAAACTGAAGCTCTTCTGACTTAAAAGACGACAGCAGACAGTTCAGCTATCAGGCTCCGGTGGCATCCAAAATATTATAAATCCTGGCACTATGTAAGCACAAATCTATTATTATTGTAGATTAAAAATAGGCTAGCTATAACTATACTGTATAGCCCCTGGTTACAATTGCTGCTCTGAGTCCTTCCAGTGACAAGTATTTAACTACTCACAGCTAGATTCCCCTAGCCTAATAATAATCATTACAGCATCATTGTGCATAAACATAACCTTCTACTGTCAGATCAGATTTCACATAAATTACATCATCTGTATTGCATCACCTCACAATTATAACTTCATGGGGAACCCCCAAATTTGCAATATGTTTTGATCTCAATGCATAAATAAGTCGACTTTCTAAGTTTAGCATTCCGGGGAATCCCACTCATCTCTTGCTTGATGTAAATAACAGGTGTGATCTCAATATAGCACTAGGGGAGTTCCCTATTCTCTTTTCAACAGAAACGTACTTTTCCCGTGAGAAATTTTTTCTCAAATAAAATTGACAAAAAATAATAATTTTCAACCACAAATGGAGGCTAATATAACAGTCGCAAACTCTGAATTTGTAATTAGAATATTAATATCGGAGATCTCCTCTAATATGTCCACGGAGCTGCTGGAAACTGCCTTGCATATGAAATTATACAGGGAAATATCGCCATGTATACGTGTCTAACGACGCCTCACCATTCCAGGCAAATCAAGTTAGAGTTAAATTTTCTTGAGGTGGCACTATTTCATCATGGACGGAACTAACTGCGGTCCGGTAAGTACGTATGCACTGTTTTTAAAATAAAAAAAAAAAGTTTGGCGTTGAATTGAAACCAGTGTTGAAAATTCCTCCAAGACTGGAAAAATATCGAAATGCATTGTGGGAAAAATGGATGGCAACCGCAGCGCATTGTGGTTAACTTTTCGTGTCTGCGGCAACCGAAGTACCAGACAAAAACTTTCAATTTTCTTCTCTAGGTCTATAGGTTCAGACCCAATTAACTATACATTTTCAAAAAACAAACATAGTAACCGGACCCTCTGATACAAAACACATAGAACCACCCCCCTTCGTTTTCCGGAGATATTTGAATTTAAGTTTCACTCACTAGCCTGTTGCCCGCGCTCGCGCGGGCAACCGCTAGCCGATTTTTGAATGGAGCGCGGTCACTAAACAATGGTTTATCACTCTTCCATTAACGCCTTTTCATAACTTACCATTTGTTCTCCAAACTTCTCCATCATTTGTCTTTATATTCCCTTCACATGTGTTAATGAAGAGCTGTCCAGATTTAGGCCCCCCTATCTCAACATGTGCTATGAAGCCAGGCGAACATTACGCAAAATGAACCTCTAGCTAATTTGAGTGGGGCGGTCAATAAACGGGTTGATCAGTATTCACATCATGCAAAACCGTCCGCGCATTACAATATTTTCTCCAAGCCATCGCCTTTAGGCCTATTTGCTTTTTCGCTGTCACAAATTCACACTTCACTATGCCTCAAGCTGCCTTAAATGTGTTTAAGTCAGGAGCTATCAAGATTTCCCCCAACATTAGCAATAATGAGCCAGAGGTGGAAACATGGGCCAGCCAAAGAACTCCACTCCCAAAGACCCAATCAGTTGCGCTGGGTCGGAGAAAAAGAGCCACTAAGTGACTTGTCAATCATGGGGAAATGCGGGTGGTGCAGAGTACCCCCTTGGAAGAAAAATGCCGCAAAATTGGAAACTTTGAGCAAAAGCAGCTCGTTTTGGAACGCGATACCCTCCAATCGGGGCGATTTTTTTCATTGGTCGGGCTGACTTTTCCCTGACCGCGTTTTTGCCCTCTCCGAACCACAATGCTGCCTACAGATGTAACTGGCTACGTGCCCTGGGCTGCAATGATTCAAACAATAAGCTGTAATGAGATAATAATTATAGGTCTAATGTAAATATAGGCCTACTCTTTGCTCGAGGCAGGGCCATACGCAGGAATTACGTTTTTGGGAGGGGGGGGGGCTGCGGGACCTACGAAAAAGTGGACCTTTTGGATCAAGCGAATAACCCCCCCCCGGTCCTTTGAACATCTCATCACCCTAAAATGTGCTTTCTTGTCAAAATTTTCTAAATTTTGGACCTCTTCATCCACAAATCAAGCAATAAGTGGACCTTTTCGGCCCTTTGTGGAATTTTCCCCCTGCGTAGGGATCTGGTTCGAGGAAAGCATGTCCACTTTTCATTCTCTCCCATATTTGTGCAATAATATGTGTGCCGCCTATGTGTATATAGGTCTAGCTTGGAGATCCAACCATTCAATAACTTTTGAGCCATTTTTTAGATTAATGGAAATAACAAATCGTATAGGTTCTACGTGTGTATCAGTATATGGGAGAGTATGAGAAATGTACATGCTTTCCTTGAGCAAAGAATATATTTTACATTAGATCTATCACATAGTCTCATTACAGTTAACTCTTTCTTACAACTCTTTTCTTACGGTCCACGGGGCCGCAAATAAGGGTCCTCATTTTTTCTTCTGGTATGACCGCTTTTGTCAGTGCCAATTTTGGTCTGGTAATCTTTTCCAAAATCTTATACAATATGGTTGAAAATTAAGTCCAATCTCCTCAAGCTGAAGCCAAATTTTCCAAATTGGCGAAAAAGGTCAAAATTTTGAAGAAGAAAACATGGCAAATTGACTCATTTTAACTCTCCTGCATTGTAGATTCTAGGGTCCCCTTTTCGGCAAAAAAAAAAATCACATATGGGTGGGGGGCCCTACGTTTTTCCATTCTCGGAGCCAGGTACTCGTTGGGCCGCGCGCCGTCCTAACCCAAACCAAACTTGAGACCACGAAAATATCATATTTTGTCCATATACTCTCTTGAACCAAAGATTGAAAAATAATTTTTAAAAAAAATAATAAAAATATTAAAATTGGGATGAAAGGAAGACTTTTTAAAAGTCGAAATCGTGTTTAATCCCCCTTGTAAACAATTGCGCCAGTCATGTTGCAAAAAATCAAGAACATAGCCTATGCCTAAAATACAACTTTGAGGTGATTTTACTTTTTTACCATGCTGTTGTTTTGATCTATTGTATTTTATTTGGATATTGTTAGTACATATGGCCAATTAAACCATCCCCTTTTACAAATACATAGCTGATATTGGCAGAGGATAGGCCGGGTACGCGGATACGTCCTCATTTTAGAGGTCCTCCATCCGGATTTTTCGAGGCGGCCTGGAAAAGAATAACGATCCTGTATTTTCTTTTCATTTTTACAGTTTTTTGCTGTAAATTGCCCTGTATTTTTACATTTGTGTGTGTGATAGTAACACATATTACTAATTGCGCATTTTATCACCGCCTTTCATGTTGCTTCACCCTTAATTGTAAAACTAGAGAACAATTTTGCAGAACCTGAAATAAGAATGCTTACAAAATACCAATACACCATTAGATGATTTCTTATTCCTTCTAGTGTTTTTTCCGTTGGTGTCTTTAATTTTTTAATATTTGAGTAAAATGACCAAATGAACTCGGGCTCATACACGTACATGAGTCGAGTCCGCTAATGGACAGTAAGATTACTTCCACTCTCTCATGTTAAAACTAACATCTTAATTACCCCAACCCCCCCCCCCGCCCCCCCCAACCCCCCCCGCCGGATTTAAAAAAAATCATTGGATTCAGGACTTTGGTCATCACACGATTATAAAAAACACATAGCTCCTATTACTTTGTTGGCATCACTTGACTTCACAAAATGTGTTTTGTTTTTATCAAGGACTTTTAGGTCATATATGACACAAAGAACTGAATTTGCGTACTACAGTTAATCTGAGTTTTTGCCATGTTTTGCTGTAGTATTTTGTATACCGAGTACCACGTATGTTCGGACTTAGACCATTAGACGGCACCCCACCTTGTTGACCTGATCTAGCGCTTTGAAATATTAGAACTCGATGGCTATATACGTGCCAAAAGATTTAGAGGGCACCAGCGAATTATCAGCGAGGTCAAACTTCCCATAACAAGTGGTGAGGGAATCGGGGGGGGTCCGGGGATCGAACAAAAATTCTACAACGCAATGTCACCGATATTGCGTCAAAATAATACGTTAATAAGCATATATTTATTAAGTTAATTAAAAAATCAACGGTAGTATTAATCAATCTTGAATATTTTGTAGTAGTTCTCTCCATGTTGTGTCTCTTTTTATCACCAAAATAATAATTTTCCTAAAATAGCACCCCAAGGTCAAACTCGAAGGACCATGTAATAAGCCACAACATGGACGGCAACTCGTACCCTAGAAAACGGTACCTCCCCTCAATTTATAGTACTCTTTGTCAAACCACCGAATTCAATACGCTCTACTACTGTTTACATACAACATGTTTGCTATGTTTACCACACGTTTATTTGCAATCTCAATGGAATCTAATCCTCTATCACAGCAGTTTTTGATACATAAAACCCCGAGCAATCGTGAGCGACACGATGGGAAGTGTATTACCTGAATAAGGTCACCTTCAACATGGCGACCTCCTTGGTCACATGTCAGCCTCCATGGAAAAAACAACATATGCGAATTGTTCGATATTTATAGTATACGATACTTCCAACATCAATGGCATTTGTATTGGAGTATAAGGTCACGTGAATGGTATTAAAAACCGCTTATGTGTTATTATACACAATCCCTGTTCAAAAGGACGTTTTTCGTTATCCGGTCGTCCCTGTGGTTTATCAGTACCATGACTGAGATAACAGGATTGAAACTAAAATTTATAGGGTTTCTCAACCATATTGTTTTTTTGGCAACATTCTTTTATATCAACTTTCCTTTTCCTTATATGTATTATTACCTAGTCTTGATACACTACGCCATGTCATAGCAGCATACATGTGGATGACCTATATAATATACATGAATGACATAATTGTTATTTATACAGAAACATATCCCTTCCCTTGTTACTACAACCCCTCGTTTTACGTCATATACTTGCTCACAATCGATTTGTGGTCATAGATAGTAACACTCGCAGGGTGCTTGTGGCGTTGATTGAATGTATATGATACAGGAATAGGACATTTTCAACTCAACCTCTTTACATCATGTAGTCCATTGTAACTGCAGATTCTTCCACTCACTCTGCGTTCTAGGTATGCAGTTAAAATGCTGAGATGAGCACATTGTATGCACTAGTATTAAACCTTCAGACCTTACGTTTATATGGGTGTTTACTAACACGAATAACATACACATACCCAAATGTCTCCCATTAAGTTTAAAGCTGACTCACAGGATTTCTGACTAATCTTTTTAATAGATTAATTAAATAGTCAACTAGAATTCTAAAGATAGTCATCTAAATGCTCATTGCCAAAGTTTGAGATGAATCGATTTTTCGTTTTGATGCAGTAAACATTTATTGTTATAGACACGTCTAGTAGCCTCTCTATTTCATAGATTAATCCATTGTATTTCTGTTTTGTTAAAGTTCGTTGCCCCGACCTTTGTTTTTTGATAATGTTGTCAGATCAAAAAACGTTTGTTTTTTGATAAATGGTCTTACTGACCTTATCAAGAAATAAAGGTCTGGGCATCGAACTTTGAACGAAAGAAAATACAACAGTCAGTCTATAAACACTAAATATGAATCGGTGTACAATACCGTCTATGCCATTGTTGCTTTGGGGGGTAGGGATTATTTAAATTATAATCGCATTATGGACACCTGCCATGATCATAACACTGTTTTTATCAAAATAGATAGAAATGAGACAACTTAAGTTTGTCAGGCTGAATGCAACAGCGATACTGTTCTTGGTTTTCGTTGGGGTTCGTTGGTTATGTTGAATGGCTTCTTCAACTTCTTATTATTTGCGGCCAAAGTAACATGGTAATACCATTTGAAATTTCGAATACGTAATTCTAAGGCATATATGTAGACAATGTAGGCAGGTGGTACTGCATGAAAAACGCTGCAACTTGCATCTCAAAACAATAGAAACGGTATCTTTACGAGCCACCAGCCTGTTTTCCAAGATTTCTCCAAGCCTCATAGAGTCGCTGGAATCCCGCGTCATAGTGGCGGAAAAAAACGCTGGTCAATCTAGGTATCAGCCAATACCCATATGTCCCCGTTAGTTCCCCCAGGCTGTCTCAGGCCTCGGGTCCGAAGTCGAGTCGCTGGGAACTAGACCGTCTCCCGCCTCGCATCCAAGCTGAAGTACTGCTACGGCTGGAACCCAAGCTGTAAACCCATGCTGGTACGACACTGGTAGGCCTAGCCATTCCGAGCATTAAACCGTGCTGGACGACACTGGTAGCCTGGCTATCCGCCGTCTGGTACGCAAGTGGAGGTGGGGTTGGGGCTGCCCGCACACATACTGGATCGGTTCTACGGGCCTTACGAGACACGCGATACTGTTCATGATGTTGGTGTAACAAGCAGACTGGTATTAAAAAAAATAAATCTGTTAGTGTCGTATAGAATGGATTTTTTACTGGTCAAAGTCAATTCCAGAGACATGATTAGTGGTCAAATTCTGAAATAAAATTTAGAATATTAATGATGGCGTGAATCTGCATATGCTAAATAATCTAAATTTTGGCAATAAATACATAGTAACGAGACAAACCAAAACAATGTCAAGCTGAATGCCACAGTAATACTATGTGATATGTGCAATGGGTCGCAAGCAGGCCTGTAATTGCAGTTTACTGGTCAAAAGTGAATTCCACCAATAATGAGCGTCGGATTTTGCAAATATATGCCCTAAATCAATCAATTCATTACAAAGAGGAGCATGTTATTTAAAAAAGACAGTTCAAGCTCTACGACCTTACCTTTGCCTTTTCACGTCCTCCACAACACCCGGACGTCATTGGTGTCTTTTACTTGCTATAATTAAGTATTCACATCAAATCGTCTCCGAAATCAAAGACCGACAAACGAAAAAATTTGTCAGCAACAAACTCACTGACTGTACCCCATTAACATTAGGAACTGCTTATGCAGCAAGGTGATTACACTCTTGCTGCTAATTCAAAACAAGTCGTTGAGACGAAACATTATAAAGCTCTTCCCTTTAATTGCTTGCCTTATTTCAATTGAGTGTTGAACCTTGACAAAATGATATCCCCTTTCTTTCTCAAAGCTCGACTCTTATTTGTTAACCCCATTGTGAATACTCCGTTCAATAAAGTCTATACTTTTACAACGACCATATAATCAAACGTGGCATTAAAGTGTTTTTTATTTGTAAAAAATGAATTAAATCATAGCTAAGTAACATGAAAATGTATGGAAAACGCCTTTATTTTAACTTCTTAAGGTTTAGATTTCTTTTTTCGGCTCGACGTGTCATTTCAATTAACGGGGGCTCGACTTGCAAGCGACTAAGCACTAACTGGCGAACCACTCCTGAACAAGACCATATTTCTGATTATGTCCTGGCTTCTGATCTTTAACTAATACTAACAGTGTCATAAGATCTGTGTATAAAACAAAAATTCCGAACCGGATTTTAAACCAAGATGTGATTTTCTATCTGACGGAACTTCGATTTGACCTTACTATTTTCACACAGTGATTAGTAATATGGACAACATTATGCACATGCAAAACACAATGTTTGAAAATTGAAGGCCCCCTCAACGGAAATCCCTGATTCACCATTAAAAAATGTGGATGCTTTTTATTACCACTTCAACGGTTTTAGAACCTTTGCAAATCATGTTCATTTTAAAGCTAGAAAAGCAAACTTGAAAAATAAGGTGTTTTCACAAAAACCCAATGTGAGTTGGAACGCCGTGTTAATTCCAACTCACGAACTACATAACGTTACATGAATACACATTTTGGCATCATAGAAGATATTAAAATGATTAGCATGGATAAAATTAGTACTCTTCATTTCAAATAATTTGTTTTTAAAAAGTACCATTACCATTAGGGTATTGGTCCGCACGAGGTTGATGTGGCTCCTATACAAAATTGTTTCAATGAAATTCGTGCATGTTCAAATTGGTCCTTATCGCTCTTTGTTCTCAAACACAACACTTTAGCTCCCTTTGTGGATTTTCATTCAATAAATAATTGCAACCTTTTAATTTATAAGGGTGGATGATCTTGATAATAATTCGAACAGTAAAATAATGACCGTTATCATTCAGATATCATTTCAATCATAAAGACTAATCCAATAATTTCATCCGTATTCCTTTGGACTTTATTGTCACCAAAGTTTCAGCTTGATTATTTAGTTCTACCACCAGCAACTGGCGAACTTTATGACTCGGAAATCTGGTGCACTATATCCTCTGGCTCATATTTCTAGACAGTTTAGAACGTACGCATGCTTTCCTGCCAAACGGCCGCACCATGGGATTCGCATTGCTCAGTAAACATGAGTGTCCCCCATGAGAGAGTGTCCCTAGCTCCCTAGCACGTGTACGGAATAAACCTTGACCTTGTAGACGAGGCGTTTTGGGTACAGTGCTGAAACAATGATGCATACATTTCTCAATGGAGAACCATAGGACAGATTGGTTTGGGTAGGACACTTAATCACACGGACACTGTATTATATGACACCGGCATGTTTAACAATTAATCTGACTAATTTTAGAACCTATGTGCAATGTACATCGGATAGCAAACACGACTACACACGTGCAGGTGCATCTACTATCATGATTTTGAACCACCAAGACTTCGAAGAAAAAGGGAAACAATGAAAATATGTCCTTGCGATTTTTGTGTTATTTTTTAAATACCAGAATACCAAGTTTAAGTACATCCTTGCTTGTGTTTCCTTTTGATGTTGAAAGAGTTAGTTCTATTACAGATCAAGTTTCAAAATATCTGAAGTTTCGAGTGTACTGGACAAGCCTTTTACTCAACCTGGTGCAACCTGTAGCTTTCTGATGCAAAAACATTTGCGTTATGCCTGCATCCAAAGTATTATTCAGTGTCAATTGAGTAAAATTAATGTTGTTTTTGCTCACAGTTGACAACGTGTGGTCCCCATCAGTTGAGTCCAACATGTTACTCAAAACGGTTGAGCAGGGAATCTACTCAAATACGTATAAAATATTACTCCTTGTTGGTTGAGTAAGTTTTTACACCCGTGTGTGAGTAAGAAAATGTCACAGCTCAACTTTTGAGTAAAGCGGAGTAAAACTTTTTACTCAACAAATGTTGAATCAAATATTGACTCTTTTACTCAGTAAAATATTACTACAAGAAGAGTAAACCTGCTACTCAACCTTGTTGAGTAAAAATTTACTCTACAAATGAGCTGTGACTTTTTAACTACCATAAGGAAGAGTAAACAATTCCTCAGGTTGAATAATAAAAAAATTAAGTGTAGGTTTAGGACATCACAGAGAATCACTTTCAACTTGTCTGTGAAATTGCAGGTGTCTATTCCCACCTGAGGGCAAATCTCAATTGATGATATTGTGCTAAACCTTAACCAATGGCTCTTTTAGTCATAAGGATTCAGAAGGTATAGTTGTCCTATCTTGGATGGATCGTTCAGGGTTCTTAGCAAACGGTTAAAGGTGAACTTTTGGCCTACATGTGTAAAATCAAAAAGGGCACGATTGAATGAGAAATGGTCTTAACCATTGAATCCTTTGACAAACTGCTTAATTTAAGAATGGTTTGCCCCTTCTAAGAATCTTCTCTCGTTATCTGGTACCACTCAACTAGTCTGAATAATTGATGTAAAAGCATCAATTTGAGGCCATGTTCATCGAAATCCGTGCATTTTTAACCCCTGTATATGATATTGACTTTGACATTGTGAGGGATTTTGGCAAAAATATCATAAATTTGATATTTGAACCCCTGTGCCAACTTCATTGGCGCCCCAGGTGGAAATTGGACGCTGACAGTTTCACAACAAGTTGGAAGTAATTTTCTGTGACGTTAAATAACAAAAAACAAACATGCAGTGGAGACACCCGCCGCTTACAGTATTGCTTTTTTGCGGATAAACTGAACCTTCGGATTAAAGCACCTTCGATAATAATCCTTCGGAATAATGAATCTTTGGATAAACGAACCTTCGGAATAACGAATTTTCGGATAACGGTCAGGAGACTTGTGCATTAGGAATGTGGAATATCTTTTAGGGACACAGAGTGGACAAGTTAGCTCATCATGTAAGCGCTCGACTCCAGGTATGCTCACCATGCGTATAGCGTGCGTTCGAGCCAGTGAGATTCAGCTATCTTGTAATTTTCCTTCCTGGACAAGAATTAACCGCTTGTTGTCCCGATTTACCCATGCGATATTGGGAAACTGGTCCCGTCTCGATGGTTATCCTCGCGTATGTTGCTAATAGGGAAAGCGGCTGATACGATCTGATGCGTCCCTTGAGATGTCAATGGTTTATGGTATGTGGTGGGCCACAGTGATCAGAGCCATTTGTGAAAGCTCTTAGAGGCAATAGCTACGGGCGCTATGTAAATCTATATCTATATATATATATATATAAATTATTTAGTTCATCGAGTTTTTACCATGGTAACGAAGATCCTAGATAGGGCAAAAAAGAAACCGTTACAGTAAAATACCTCCCGTGTCTCATAACTATACATAAGGACTTTCTCAATACGACGATATGATTGGCCTTACACAACTTTGGCACGTCCGAATGTGGTAACGCTGTTTCAGGAAATCCGTCCAATCTCTTTTTTTCTAAACTCACTGTGTTTGGGACCAAATTCAAAAGTACCGTGTGCGTGTGACGGGATTTGACATCTTCTTCTTCTCGTAATATTAATTATGGACAAAACTATTTTTCCTTCGTATAAGAAACACGGTGCTTAAGGCCTAAAATTCACCTCCACCCCGTCCATCATTTTGGGATGACCATTTTGGATATCACCCTTTTACAGACAATATCAGGTGTTGCACATGCATCGTTGCGTCAATCCCTAGCATCGCCCTGACGTATGGGGGGTATAATCCATTATAATCTTCAGTTTGTAAACATTTTGTGACGCCAAGAATCAACACCAGCTGAAGGTGGTAAAGCTTGGTGAACTCCTCAAGACACCGACGTTTTACGACATTATAGTTTATGCCTATCATTAATGGTCCTTCTAAAAAAACGGTTTAAATTTCCAAGGTAAAATTGTTGACAGCCTGGTCTGAGAGTCTAGTAAAATTAGCTTCACTCTCGTAATTTATAACTATTCAAAGAAACAAATATTCGAGTGTTCTTCGATTGCTTTAAAGCAGAATTATCATTAGTCCAAGATCATTAGATCATATACGCTAAAACCAGGAAATCTCATAACAAGCCTGAATTTTCAGGAGGGTCTAGGAATATGAGTATGAATCCACATACTAAAAAAGTCCCCCCAAAATCCTCTGGAGCTCTCTCGCAAAATTCAAGAGGGCGGTCAAAATGGCTGCCATTTTCCATTTTAATTGGATCTATCTATCTTTGCAACCAAACAGTAAGAAATACAAATAAAGTTGTCCAACATATGTTGTAAGGGCACAATGAATACAATGACGTCAATAATTTTGAGAGTTTCAAAACTTCAAGTAACCCCAAATAAAGATGGCGGGTCAAATGCCGCCATTTTTTTTCCATTTTGAAAATTTATCGTATCTTTGCAACCAGACACGTTGGAAATACAAAGTGTCCGAACATATGTTTTAAGAAGGTTAAGGCTCAAGGTAATTCAATGAGTCTTATTTGTTGAGATTTCAAAACGTACAAGTACCCAAATTCAAGATGTGGGGTCCAAAATGCCGCCATTTTCTAATTGTATCAGACTTCATATAATTAGAAATACACATTAGTGTCATACGTAGGTTTTAAGTAATAATGCATAAAGAATCTAATAAAAGCATTTCCTTGATGCCAAACTATAGCTAACCTTTATCTTTTATCCTAACAACCAATCATATTAAGAAATACAAATAAAGAGCCTAAAACATATGATTTAAATAACAGGGAATCTAAAAAAAAAAAACAATATTTAGAACGCCAAAACCCCTAAGGGGTAAGCCTATTTATCTGGTGGCAACCGCCCAAGGAACCCTCAGCTTCAGTCCGTTTGTCCCAGCTGCACCGTTTGGCATCCATTGCACATTGGCAGTGGCAAATAATACGTATCATGAATGATAGTAATTAATATGCAAATAGTATGAATGTGCACTAACATTCAACTATGCTTTCATTTTACTTTAAGGTTTTTTTGAAATATGAACACATGCCCGTCTTTTTAACACCGTATGACGTGAGAAAAGCGGCCTAATAAGGGGAGTTTTGCAGCCATGTTCTGCCAAATAGGCTCTGCTTGTTCTTTTGTTGTATTTGTTGTTTTTTATTGTGGGTTTGTGGGGGGGAGCCACAGGGGGGGGCACGGAGAGGGGAAAAGAAAATGAGGTGACATTTTATTAGAATTTATGCAGGGTGGCAGAGACGTGGCAGTTTTGAGGAGAGGCAAAGAAAATGGTTAGTAGATTTGAGGATGTTTAATTAATGTCAACACACGGGTTTGTCTTCCCCGGTTGACGGGGGACGAAAAATACAAGCGGAGAGGCATGCCCCAACCACCATCTTAAAGTAATGTCCATCTAGCCTAATGCCCATCCTTATGTTCTTCTGGGCAACAATATGCACGCTAATAAGGGAATAGGCCTCAGCTTTGCCTCTCTCTCGCTTTTTATCAGATCCTTTGGTCTCACATTCTTACTTTGCGCTTACTTGCGCACGTCCCCTCTTTGGCCATCGTTATACCGTACATTGTTGGTTCCTGAGTAGGTTGCATAACAAAGATCACATAGAGACTTTTAAAAAAGTGTCCCTTAGCTTTTTAAAACAGTACCAGAATCCGGGGGGGGGGTTCCACTCACAGAGCTGATGGGGTTATCAAACAGTTAACCCTTGTAGCCAGTATCCGATGTTCTCAACTCCTTACTAACTCCTCCTCTCCATAAAGCCATCAGAGCAGATACAGACACGTGTTCATTGTTATCAACAACTCTATGGCTATTGTCCATATTTGGCCAATCTTTGTTCTGTGTTCATGTGTGTCTGTTGTTCATCTCGGGGGGGCTGGGTTCCTTGTTTCGTGGTGTTTTTGTGGTGGTGGGTTGTATATCGGTGTGGCGACTACTATTATCTACTCACAGAATATGTGCTATTGTCCCACCATCTTTAACAGTCTTCAACATTCTTGAAATTCACCTGCCATCGAGAAAACTATAGAAGTCATTTACTTTCTACATATTGTGACGGCTTGGGATACTTAGTCTTCATTCTCATAGATCTAACTGCTTGCGTATAATACATCCTGGCATCGAGGTCTCTATCTCAAGCTACCCAAAGCCTTCCCTGATGTCAAGCTGTCAAGTGTTCAGTAATGCTGCGCATCCAAACGATCTTTGTCATGGAGACACAAATGGGTTATTCAGTAGAAGCGCAAACTCGGAATGGTGTCCACAGTCTGTCCTGGCATCAGTCTTTCAATTTTTTACATCTCAAAATGCCAAAGGAGATTGTTCGCAGTATTCCTAAGCAGATGATCTCACTTGGAATTGCTGCGGATTTTTATGAGGCCCCCCCCCCCTTAGAAATGTGTTGCAGAAGACTTAATCAACGTAAGCCAATTCATTCCCGATGACACTTGAAACTCGACAAATTCAAGACCGTCAGCTCTGTTTTTCACCTTTCAAATCCATGCGCAAAAAAGAACTTAACCCACTCTAGATGTAATACAACTGTCACACGGCCAAACAACCAACGTTAGGCTTGCTGTCAATAATGTACGCACCTTACTTCCATCAACACAACCAAGACAGTCGTTGCCAAGACTCAGTCTCGTGCCAATCTCCTCAGAAGCTCGCAGGAACTGGACTGGGGTGCATCTTTCGAATTCGACACTTTAACAACACAGCAACTGTGTTTTGGCATACCTATGAAAGCTGTGTCTTTTAGTTTGTTCTTTTTCTACAACGGGTGTGGGCAATATTAGGAGTCTCGCAGTGTGCACTCACATAAGATTGGTGTCGTTTTACAATTCTGTCGGCATAGCCCATCAAACTTTAGGGGAACTTTCGAGATGACCAGCTCCTGCAAGAGTGTGATGACCCTGTAGCCTAAATCCCCCACCTCATTACTACCCACTCCATGACACTGGCAGTCGCAGTATCCCCATCGATCAGCCTGGGGGTCAGATGACATAAAAAACATGGTCGGAGCAATGTTTCATCCCCCACCTTGAACCTAAAGCAGTTTGTGACAGCCCAATCTAGGCTAGCCCCAAGGACTGCGACGTTGATAGGTAAACATAGGTCAAGCTCAACAACTCAGAACTGGCATTGTCCGTATAAAAGCACTTCTTCAAGATTGCGATTGTGTAGAGCCACAAACCATTAGCCCACATCAGAGATGACTGTGAGGTCTACAAGTCCCAGGAGGAATCAAATCAAACTGGTCGATGAAACTCCTCAGCTGGTTAAAGAACGGACCTTCCCTGAGATTTGGACTTAAAAAAAAACGAAAGACGATCTAATATTACAACATATTTAGAAGAACAAATCAGATTGCCAGATGTGAGGTGATAATGGATCCTAAGAAGCTTACTGGATACTTTATTAACACTAGATACAAATGCTGACATTCCCCTAAACTTATGGGGCAGCATTCCTAAATCACTTGATGATACTACATAGCATACAAACGGGAACGGGCAATCAGTCACAGCTTCCAACATTTATCTCACGGTTTAAGAATGAATGGGCTAACACTCTGCCTCAAACTAAAAGGTTATGGCGACATGGGTGCAAAATTAGAAACAGACCTCTCATTCACACCAGACACTTTCAACCTGATGATTGTAGCAGTTGCAAGAAACATCTTCGATTCTTATGGATACACCTGAATACAACTCAATGTACAGTAAATGCTATGGTCAAACTTGCAACATCAATGCACCAACATTATTAGATGTCAATGATATGAATTGTGCCAACATAAATGGACAAATCAGTTGTTGAAAAACATTGCAAACCGTAAACCTCTTCTCTTATTTTGTAATCATTTGATACCCATCATAAATACAAGTTTTAAGCCGTCTTGGTTGCGGCTACTTATGAGTTTGGGACACCTAAATACTGCTTGGGTAATAGATCCCTGTGCCCCTTAAAACATGTTTTAAGACACTTAATTGGTACTTCTACTTGCCGACCTATCAAGTTATGATACAATCAGAAATGGCGGCCATTTTGGACGCCATCTAGTTTAGGATATTTGTGAGTTTTTTAAGTCCTAAAAATAATGACTTTATTAGATTCCTGTCCTTAACAATATATATATAGACACTTTTTTTGTATTTCACCAACTTGTCTGGTTGGAAAGTTATGATAAAAATAGAAAATGGTGCCAATTTTTTGACCCATCTTTGGTAATTTTTGCGAAGCTCCAGGGGGATTTTTGGGACTTTTATATGTTATTCTACTGATATTCCTGTACCTATCTGAAATCGCTTGTTATCAGCTATTTCCATGTTAAAACTAGTGCTCTTTTGGCCTACAGGCGGCAGATCTCACACACAAGCCATACCTTCTGTAAATGGAAAATCTCTCCCGTTATTCTAAATCAACGTGTCAAGGTTAGCTCTTACTATTGATCTGGTAAAGCAGTCGCCGATAATACAATGACACCACAGCTCCATTTTCGAAGCAAATGTTGATTAGCATAATTGTGGCCAATTTATTGAAATAGCATGTAAACATTGTTGTAATAGATGTTTTGGTTTGTGTTTGGTGTTTCCTTTGTTTTGTTTTGCATGAATTGGTTTTGTGTTTTGTTTTTGCTGTCTTCTATAGGCTGTCTTTCATTTCATACTGCCTGTAACTGATTTTTCTTATGTTTTCGGCAAAACCTCACGTCCACGTAATAATCACAACTGTGTAGATTGTGATTAAAAAACAATAACTTTACACTGTGATATTTGAAATCGTGTGCGGTTTCCTGTGTCGAGCGAAACACGCTATTCAAAAAAAATTCTGTCGGAAAGTGTTCCTTTTGTTGTACATATTTTTGATTCGTCTGCAAAATCGGGTATGATGTCCACGTAAAAACGATATGTATGGCAGCATGAATGAAATAAATTATAACTTAATTTTGTTGTAGATATTATTTTCAATTGCTGGTCTGTAGTTATAATGCATGCTTGAATATTTTGGTAATATTATGTGATTGGTGTTAGTGGTTGTAGGCAGTTGTCCCCTCCCTTCCTCCTCCGCCCTTCAGATTTCCAGACTGACTGTAAAAGAAATTGGTTTAAATTGTGTCGGCAAAGTGTCCAGTTTTATGGCAACCCCCTCCACCGCCATTGAAAATAGTGTGGGGACACGAAGCCCGTGCGAACTGGGTATCTTGCATTGGGAAATTACTGGCTAAAGTTTCGCAACACACTTACAACATTTTAAAGTACGGTGGAACCCCGGGTGGGGGGGGGGCCTTGTATTCAAAGGTTGGATATGATGCTTTGAACATGGACTTTTCAAATGCAAAACGCCTTACACTATTTTCAACCGCTAAAAACGAGCTAAACATCCCCTAACAAGTTTTTTATCTGTTTATGATACCTCAACAAGTACGCATGTATTGAATCGTAAATATAACCCTTATTATCGGGCTTTGCTTACTTCCCAAGTTCCGATTACCGTATTTTTGATGCTTGATCCCCGCTTATGAGATATAACTGACATTTCAGGGTTAAGAAACATAACCCTTTTTTTTTTTTTCCATATTTTGGCGTTTTTGTCACTAAACCGGGCTGAAACGGGGTTAGTGGTACGTGCGCGTACATCGCCTGTTAGAAAGCTTTAAAAAAAGACACCCTTTTTACGTCGTTTCTTTCGTGTTCATTCACGCATCATACCACCTTTGAATACAAGTTGGCCCCCCGGGGTGAACTAGCTTCACATAGGCCTTTTTTCTTGTGTTAGCTGAGGTAGGGGTGAGCTGAGGCACAACTTGGTGTTCTTATGATCTGAACATAGTTCAAAAAACACCCGAAATAAAATAGAAGACAAGCCGAATTTAGGAATTTAGGAATAAGGCGGTAATTAAGTTTGTACAGCGTGGGGCCAATTTTTAAAATGGTATCCTTGGATTTTTAATAGCAAATGTATTTAATTCATATCGGTTGCTTTCGGTTTGTGTAATGACAAAGTTATACACAGAGCCATAGCTCAAAGAATTTGGGTTAAGGTGTTGATAGGATTCATGTTTTGGGCTGCGAATTACGTGTAAAGCTTATAGCCGCTGGCACGATGAGCGAGTCCTAGCCTCTTAGAGTCCGTCGGACTCTCTGTGTTTTGGTTCGCAGTCCTAAGACTAGATTTTTTAAAATTGGGTTATTTTTTTTATTGTTAGGTTGTGATTTTTTTTTTTTTTTTTAACTTTCTAAAATTTATAAGTTGTTGTAGGCAATGTTTAAGACCAATTCAGTGCCCTTATAGGTAATAAAAGGAATATTCCTAACATTTGAAATATAGACTCCACATCTCAGCGTCCTTACATTTTGAAGGTCCGAGGACCGTGCTTAATAATTGTGGGTGTCCCATGCCGTTGATTCACAGTCCACAAGGACAATACGTTTTAAAATTGGGGGTACCCTAAAGATACTAAGTTTTGAGGTTTTTTAGTGTCCTGTGGACTATCTCCTATGACACGCAGTGTCCTGTAGAGTACAGATAATGAAAGGAAGAATGTTAGGACATTACACAAAATCTCCCAGGGTCCCTAAATTTGGAGGTCCGGGACGTGTGGTGCTAATGTGGGTGTTCACAATCTCATGATTTCAAATGCAAGCATTCCAGGACAATTATGAGTCTGCTTGAATTGACACAACAATCATTAAATCCCTAGAAGTATTCTCTTTCTCTTAAAAGGTCTGCAGAAGCAATGTAATGATGTGGTTTGTGTCAAGGAGGGAATAGAAAGCATTCAAGATTTGGGTTGGTGATGACATTCATTAGTGAAACTATTGATTTTTCAGAGAGTGAATAGAAAAATTTCAGGCGACTGGTGTGGGATATATATTCCTGATAATAGCTGACTGAAAATCAAGTTTCACTAATGAGATGTCAGTGGTAGTGTATTCTTTTTCTGGCCCGGTTAGTGGAATGGAATGCCCGTAAAGATATGGAGTAGGTTTATCATCTCTTCTGGGGCCTTTAAAGGTTGTGCATTTGAAATATTGTTTTGATGCTATCATAACATGTTTATAAGGGACGCACCATTTGACTTCAAGGGGTGGGGGTTGGAAGTTTCCTTAAAATACCTCACCATATGAGCAAAAAAAACCTTTTCCCTGCTCCCATTATAAATATAATTCCCGACACCTTATAAGGGTTTTAAAAAAAAAAAACTTACCTGTGGAAACACCACAGAAAAAACCTGCCCTGTTACTTACGTTTGGATAATACTGCTAACCCATAACATTTGCAATTTTTTCCGCGCTACGCGCTGTTTTAATTTAAACAGAACCTATTAAAAGTGTTGGGCTTTCTTCCTGGTTTTGAGAAACTTGCCAATTTGTCATTGAATTTTGCGAACCCAATCTTGTACTCAACCTTAACGCATGCATGAAACGACCCGTCGCACCACCTTATGTGTTGCCTTAACAAATTAAGCCTGAGGCCTACACCAGTTTTTCAGTCTGTTATTCAAAGTTAGGCCTATATTATTAATTGTTAATAAAGTCACTTGCAATTTTAATTGGTCCATAAACTCTTATAAAATTTAATATGCCTGTGAAAACTAACAATACTCCAAAGTTTTCGCTCGCCCGCACCCACCCCCGCATCGCTTATGCGGCACATAGCTGCATTGCGGCCACTACAAAACAACAAAAAATCAATTTGATTTTTCTTTGCAAAACAGTTGGTCATGCATTATAAAATAATATTGTTACAATCAAAATTTGCATGAGATCTGTGTTTTGGAAAGTGAACATTGCACAGGTTCCGCACTGCTCGCACTCACCCCGGCAGCCTTGATATACGTAATACATGATCCATTAAACACTTTTCATGATTATCATAATGTGAACCCATCAACTATATTTGTACTTTTAGCATTATATAAAATGTTTCTATCGCGCATTCTACTTGT
>JAMKCH010001075.1:0-39304 GCA_023653785.1 Ophioderma brevispina | reverse complement strand
CATATCCATTTGATGAAAACAAATTAACAAAAAAATTTACCAAATATGTAGTCTCGCTCTATAATTTGGAATTTGGGCACTTTTTCATGGTACATTTCAAATGGAAAAAATTTCAAGTTACAAATTCTTAGTTTTTTACTTCAGATCAGATTCTGCAAACAAATTCGGTTAACAAACAGATTATTTAAATGCTATTTTGGACAATTAAATTTCACCTGGCCGCCAAATCATGGTTAAAATCTCGAATTTTACCATTTTTATCAGTACTGAATGTAGTTTAAATGCATATTGAGTTGGGGACTCTCTTCACAGAGATGTCTCCAATGATTGTTTATGTACATTTGATTATGTTTTGAATTATGTTAAGTTTTGTGGCAAAATAAACCCCAAAAAGTACATTTGAGCAATGCAGCATTGCTTGTAAAGAACAATGTAGAAAATGTTCCAAATGTCAAGTCAGTCACGTCCCGTCAGTCACGATTTTGATAGGCCCAGTTTGGAATTCTCAGGTTTTTATCTATTGACCATAATGTTTACCAATGTTAGTTATCAATACTTAATTTAACACAATTTGCATAAATCTCATCATGAAACAGATAGCTTTTTACGAGAATCAGTTACTTTTGCAAAAAAGTGGATGGTATTTTTTGTCCCGTCAGTCACACTCACTTCATAGTGCAACCATACAGGCAATAAAACATTTGGTTTTCAATGTGTTGTTTTTTAAATTAAAATATTGACATGTGTCTTCTTTGATTTGGAGGGTACCTTGTGGGGCTGTGCCATGCAGACTTTTTTCTGCAGCTTTGAAAAACTAAAAGGTGCTTAAATTTGTCCCGTCAGTCACACTGGGATTAGCCATGGTAAGCATCAAAAATGGAAAAAATACATCGGTCATCGGACCGCTTGCGTCGCCCTGCCGTAGGTTTGTGAATGATAGGCATAACATGACCTTTGACCTTGATATGTGGAACCTTTGACCTCAGACAACAAATGAGGGATCCCATTTTGCAACCTATGATTCAAGTTTGGTTCCATTGAACTTCAACTTTTCATATGAGGTCAATTTTACATTTTCAGCCTATTTTACACAACTTACCTCATCACCTGCCTTTTTGACTTGGCATATGACAATTGACCTCATAAACAAGTGGGGATGCCATGTTTGCACCTGTGACCCAATTTGGGTTTAAAAATCCTCAAAGTAAATGTGGATATTACATGCAAATGTTAACAACCCTTTTTGTCACAACAGACATCAACAACAGACATCCATCAACACAGACTACAACAACATTGAGACAAAGTATCCCTATGTGTCTTCCTGCCTTAGGGCAGGCGACAAAACCGGGGTTCGAGAAAAATTGGGGTGGGCGCTTCTTCCTGGAAATCTCCTATCTCCTCATGTCTCTTTTAAGATCACATGGCACATGCAGGGCTGGAAAAATGTTAGATTTACCCGGGATGCCGAATATGATTTCCCCTGTCTGTGACAGCTTCCAACCAAAATGAAATTCTTCACCTCCAAATTTGATTCCTAAGGGTCCAAGTTACAGAAGTGGTGAAATCACAATCGGTCATGTCGATCACACAAAAAAAAAAGTTTGCCTTATATCCCCCATCCCTCTTTAAAAAAATTGATGGCTAAATGAATACAAATATTCCCAAGCGTGTCAAGCATAATTGCATGGCCCGACAGGGCGAACACTGTTTCGCCAATCGTCATCGTATATAAGAGGCGCTTTTGTGTTCTTGCCTGTTCGTATTTGGCAATAAAGCATTACCTCGCCCCATGTATTAAATGGATCAAACCAAACAACAAAGTAAGAATTTTTTTTAAAAAATCACTTCAGAAATGACTAACATAGATTTGAAATCTAATAAATCATCACATGTTTTTATTGTCAAAATACGTCATTTTAGCTGAAACTAGGATTTCGCGGTTCTCGGCTTTCGCGCTCGCTATATTCAAGAGATAAGCTGTGGGCCACCACATGACCTTTGAACCTGGCACGTGACCTTTGATCTCATCAAATATGAGGGATCGCATGAGTGCTCCTATGACAAAAGTTTGGTTCCAATGCACTTCAAGTTTTCAATTAGAACATTTTTCATGTTAGCCCAGTTTCAACTTGACCTCACATGACCTTGACCTTTCAACATGACCTGACCTCATCAAATATGCGGTCTCCCATTGTGCACCTATGCAGAAGTTTGGTCCATTGAAGTTAAACTTTTCAATGAGGTCAATTTAAAAAAAACTTAACAATTTGGACACACACATTCACACACACATACAAAATACAACGCAAACGGAGCTAAGTGGTCCTGCCAGCTATAGCTGGCGGACACAAAAACAGTACAAAATGACAAGACGGCGAACCCTGACGGCATGGCTCACACGTTGTTTGACACAAAACAAATGATTTAAGAAATCAGTTTAAATCTTAACCAGTATTGCAAATTTGTGATCAGAAATTACATGTGAGTGAGTGATTACTGTGGTCTTGAGTGAAAAGTCATGAAAGATCAGAATAGTTGAAAGCTTAGACTGGCTGGGGGAATTTCCCGGACCGATTTTTAATCATCAGTGAAATCAGTGTTATTCCCCGGTCAGAGTTCCAGACCAGCCGCCTGGCTGATGGCGGCTCAGTCGGCCTGCGGAATAACTACAAGAAATGGAACCCAACGCGACATTTCGGGAATTTCATTTATTATATTTATTTATTCGACCTTAAAGGCTCGCTTAATTGCATGTAAAAAAAAGGACTCGTACTTCAATTTTATTATCTTTTTTTTATTTTCTCTCTTCATTTCTTTCTCCCTCCTCATTCCAGCGAGGATGCAGATTCCGGAAGGAGCTTCCCAAATTACCACTTTTTCCTGCCATGGGCAAATGTATACATATTCAGAATGTGTTACATTGGAAAACTTTGCAACTGCGTTGTTCTTCTTACTAGATATCCACTAGTCTTGGTAATGGCTGTGGGTGTGTCAGGATATTCAAGCTGAGTATGGCTGATCCGTAGCCACAGTGTATTCATGATACGGACACTCCCGCTGGCCGGCTTTGCCTAATTTAGTTCCAATAGACTTTATTCTGATTGCAAGTTTGAAACAAGTCAGAGGAATCTGGGAGGCTTTTGTTACCACAGAAAAATAAGAGCTTGTGTTTCCCCATACAGGTACATCAACTGGCAAAACTGATGATGTCGTCAACCAACTATATCTGGAGCACTTTTCTAGAGTGGCAGCTAGTGGTGTAAACCCTGGTCTACCGTCTTATAATCCAAACATTGTGGGTTTTAAATTGTCCAAAAAAAATTAAGATATAATTTTAAATGAAACTCTTAAGTTGACAATGTTGACCCAATTTACTCTAAAGCATGTATGCAGCAGTTCTGCCTCATTTGCAATGATGAGGTAACCCGGTTCGTCCCTGGGCCGGGCAAGCCAATGAACAGTTAACATGCAGTTGGTTTGCAGTCCAAGCTTTGCTTTTGTAGGGGCTTCTCTCGGTTTCAAACCACTTTAAATGTAAGTTCCTTACGTTCTGGTATAGAAAATGACATGCTAATGTATCTATTGTATAAGAACTTCTTTAAAAATGTACATACAGATGTACTTAGCACTATATATGCTTATATTTTGTAAAGGCCTTCTGTGAGTTGTAGGGACACTGTAGCTCACCACAATGCAATCAATTCTTCTACCCAAAACACAACCAAATCTCACAAATTCCCACAGCACTGAGTGAGACAAAATGCACTAAGTCCAGGATTAGCAATGATGTCATCAAACAAAGACCTCATATGTGCACAAAATCTTGCCGGGCGGCGACTACCGTAGTAGCGTGGTATCACGGGTCATGGGACGGGGGCCCGAAAGGGCCTGGGTTCAAGTCCCACCCGAAGTTGCGATTTTATTCTTCCCCTCTTCCCTCATTCCTGCAGTCCCTCCCAGAGAAACAGAGGTGGGGTTAGGGTTAATAATAGCTCTTTTTCCAATAAGGCTTTTGGTGTTTGTTCATTTTTACTCTAAACTTGCCAAAGAAATCTCACTATATAAAGTATGTGCACACCACATGTACAGTAGTAATTAGAAAAAAAAAAAATTTTCTTAGTGAACCCAAGTATTAACCTCATAAATACACAAAGGAAATAATGTTGGATACTTTAACAATTGAGAATACAAGTAAAAATTATTAAAACCAATAAAATTCAATACTCTGAGAAAATAGACTATAACAAATAGCACAAGTGGCCGGTTTGACCCTGACAATGACAAGTTCATGTGAATTTGGCAATCTTTTCTGGATTTATCCAGCAAAAGGATACAAAATAATGTGATAGAGAATCACTTCTCTGGTATTTTTTTACTGGGGAATCTCTCTCAAAATTCTTCTCTGAAGATGTTGCCAAAGAACACACTGGAGACTGGATCAAACCAAAAGAAACAGTTCTTGTTTGGTAGAGAAACCAAAATTGCTAAAAGTCTTCATTTTTTAATAATTCTTTCAATGTCACTGCACCTTCTTATGCTTCTGTAATTAGAAAACTTACCACTAAATGAATTTCAGGGGAGGGTGGCCAATTAAATCCCAATTTCAGACGTCCCCATTGGTTTTAAACACGTAAAAGCGACAACTTGACGAAAAATTCTGAATTGTTTAGATGTGGTCAAGTAAATTTTATTATTTCAAAAAACCGTTGGACAATGAAGAATCAACTCCACTAGAAGGGTTATTTCTGAATTGAATTTGTATTAATAAAGACCGAGGATGAGGTCGTATTTAGTCATGAGAACACCCAAATTAGTTGTGGTTTGCACTCGGTATTGCGTAATTCTTTGAAATTTTTTGGTGAATTTTTGCTGTAATGACTGAGGCTTGGCGCCACCGATGAATGAATTATAACATGCCACTAGTATGTTCCTATACAGGACCTACATATTTCCTTTCACGGCAATGTATTTCCACAAGAATAGTCTCTTAAAAAGACAACCACGCTTAGCGAGGATGTAGTACTTAATATGTTAGTGTTAATACTCCCACAGAGATCTCGAATGATATGTCTATAGAGAGATAATATAACCACATATATATTCGGCATCACCATACTCATGACTGT
The DNA here is from genome assembly GCA_023653785.1 of Ophioderma brevispina. Taxonomy (NCBI): domain Eukaryota; kingdom Metazoa; phylum Echinodermata; class Ophiuroidea; order Amphilepidida; family Ophiodermatidae; genus Ophioderma; species Ophioderma brevispina. Next base: position 34,175 of record JAMKCH010001075.1, on the reverse strand, counting down.
TCAACCTTTAATTGGATAATACCACTGGTTTTGAAAATGCCAGCCTTTCTACAGCCATATCCTTTCATAGGTGATGACCACATGTATCAAATAGATTCTAAATATTTTAACCACAGTCCATTGCACCAGATTACAAAATTCAATTACAGGAAACAAGTTTCAAAACAAGGCTTGACCACTATGAGGCAATGAAATATCAACTCGTATGGCACAGTTCAATAGCTTTCATCACAAGTGTATTTAGACAACACACCCCTGAGTGTTGTTGTATAATATATGATACCTAGAATACACAATGATCAGTTCAATGTCAATGCATGTAAAGTACAACCCATGAACTGTGCCCTTGGTTGATGAGCATATTGAACTCATAGTGGTGCTATCTGGGCATTGAACACATTATGGTACTCTCAAAACAATGGATCATATCATCCATTATGTCAATGAACTGAACGTTGTCCCTGTGATGGGTGCGCATCATCAATCAAAAAGTTTTGTTTCTAGCTGCTTAGGAAATGTAAATGAAATTCAGTAGGAAAACCATGTCCTTAATTCTTAAAATAATTGGAACCAGAGGACTTGGCACTGCTACATGAGACACCCCCCCAACTCTGTGCATGACAGTGATATTCTGCCATTCATTTGATTGCTACACTCTGCTAGGGTAACTGGCAATGTAGTGGCTTTTAACTACTCCGATTTTATACCAGCTTCGATGGAAAAACACACTTAGCTAGAGCTACAGTTAACAGTGTGAACTCTATGGACACAATGCTCAAGCTTATCGCATGCTTTGCAAGCAGAAACATTAAGCATTGCACTAATTCAACACTGAATGTCATCATTGCTTGGAAATCCCCACAAACAATAATTGTCTTCCCAACATCTAGTGTAGTCTCCAAACATACTTAAAAATAGTGTAAGAATCATGACACTTGCTGACACACCCAAGACATCAAAATGCAACATTCCGGATATGGTACCCCCAAACAAAAAATCTAATGCTTTTTTTCTTACCTACATTCAATAATGTATGCGTCTACATCCAAGGGGACTCCTAATGGAGCAACCTTCATTGCTTAGGTTATCAGACCTTTTTGGTAACGCCTCTCTATATTATCAACCTTTTCGACTTCACAGCAGTGCCATAGCCCTTTTTTTCTAGCACAGTAATCATAAGAGATTATTTCAGTAAAGTAAGACATTTTGTTTTAGGACATTTCCACACCTTCCTGGGAGAATCTCAAATGATGTATTGATCAAATGAATATAATGGACCTGTTTGGTGGAGTTATTAAACCAACCATATGTTACATGGTAACACTAGATTTTCAAAATAGTGTGTTATTGACGCAAATTTGTTTCCCGAGGTTGCCAAAAGTGCGTCACTTCAAATATTATGCGTTATAGCATTACGTAAATGTCAAGTTTTGGCACTGTTTTACACTATGTAAACAATCCATAAAACATCCAACATCTCAGAACCTAGACTGTGCATATTGAGAACTAATTACCCAATGACCCTTTAAACTCAACGAATTTGGAGTATCTTGATTACCTTAGAGACAGTGAGAGAAAGGTAGTAGAACTAAAAAGATGTAAATACAGTCAAATTAAGGGCTATATTATTTTTCACAGATTTTTACATGTATTTATAGTAACGAATATTATTTGTTTGAGTGAAAATGATGCAACTAGTGCTCCCATATGTGCCAGGGCAAACTCTGATTTTATGTGTTAGTTTTAGGTGTCTATTTTTTTGCGTCTACCATCGATGTAATTTTACTCTATCTAGACCAAAAGTCGCGCAACTCTGGAAAAGGGGTCTAGACGCAACAAGAAGCACCAATGGTGCTGTAGCTCAGCAGGTTTTTAATATGGGCACACCACTCTGTGGGCACACATTTCTAATGTGTAGATATTAATCTTGAAAAAGTCCCCCACATGAGCATAGTAAGAGACATTAGAGTAGCACCCCAGTTTTACATTTATAGTATTTTTTATTTCCCTCTCTTTTATTTGACCCCCCCAGGGTCACAACATTTCAATGTTTGTGGACGAGATAATCGTGAAAAGTCACACATGAGCAAAGTAAGAGCCGTTTAGGAGTAGCCACCCCCTGGTTTGGCATTTATAGTATAACAAATATGAGACTGCTCATGAGTGAGATGGTGAGAAATATTTCCCCCAGACGATCTTGAGACCAAGGGCATACTATTTAGTAGTAGGCCCGCAGTCTCAAGACCATTCAAGGACATCCCTTATCGGCCCACATGACCTTCACACAACTCTGTGAACACCCTATATATGTTCCTTGGGTCAGTGGTTCTTTGACAACATTTGGTGTTATAGCAATTGATTGTGGCCACAAGAAGGAATTTATAGATTTTCAAAGAATGCCCCGTTAATTGGCTCATGTGACCTTTGACCCAAATATATGTTAAAACCCAGGGACCTTGGGTCAACAGTTATTCTGAACAAGTCTAGTGATCATAGCAATGATTTGTGGCACAAGAAGGAATTTATAGATTTTCAAAGAATTGCCCCCTTAATTGGCCCATTGACCTTGACCCAAATCTGTGAACACCCCATTATGGAGCTTGGGGGTCCAGCGGTTCTTCTAACCAGATATAGTGATTAATATAAAGTTGATTCGTGGCAAACACAAGAAGGAAATTGACTAGATTTCAAATGCCCCTTTAATTGGCCCACATGACCCTTTGACCAAATCTGTGAAACCATCTCCTATGGACCTTGGGTCAGCAAGTTCTTCTAACCAAGTCTAGTGATTATATAAACAATTGATTGTGGCACAAGAATGGTATTTATAGATTTCCAAAGAATGCCCCTTTAATCGGCCTTGGAACGTGACCTTTGACCCAAATCTGTGAAAACCCACATGGGCCTTGGTTCAGTAGTTCTTCTGACCAAGTCTAGTGAGTATAGCAATTGATTTGTGGCACAAGAAGGAATTTATAGATTTTCAAAGAATGCCCTTAATTGGCTCATGTGACCTTTGACCCAAATCTGTTGAAACAACCCCATATGGACCTTGGGTCAGCGGTTCTTCTAACCAAGTCTAGTGATTATCAACAAATTGATTTGTGGCACAAGAAGGAATTTATAGTTTTCAAAGAATGCCCCGTTAACCGGCCCACGTGACCGACCCAAATCTGTTGAACAACCCCACATGGCCTTGGATCAGTAGTTCTTCTGACCAAGGCTAGTGATTATAGCAATTGATTTGTGGCGCAAGAGGAATTTATAGATTTTAAAGAATGCCCCTTTAATTGGTCTCATGTGACCTTTGACCCAAATCTTAGAACACCCCATATGGACCTTGGGTCAGCACTTCTTCTAACCAAGTCTAGTGATTTATAACAATGACTTGCGGCACAAGAAGGAATTGATTAGATTTTCAAAGAATTCCACGTGACCTGGACCCAAATTCTGTGGCACACCCCACATGGGCTTGGGTCAATGGATTATTCTGACCGATTTCCTGTTATCAGCCCAGCGTTGGCAAACAAGATGCATTATGGCAAGTGGAACAGACAGGGAGTGATAGATGAGTCAAACACCATTGCCATAACAATAGCTCTGAATACTACGTATGCTGAGCTAAAAGCAATAATGGGTGAAACCCTGATGTTATGGTAAAGAAAGTAATATTTTTCTGTAATTAGCAAAATACAGCAATTATCAAATAAACCCAAAAGAACATTACACCAAAGTGGCAGCACCAGACTTCTTTTTCTGGGGGTGGTTTTGGGCAAAAAAAATGGGGGAGGGGGGGAGGTGTGAATTTTGAGTGAATTATCCATTTTTTTGAGTTTTACCCAAATTTTGGACAAAAAAAAGCATATTTTTGCCAAAATTTGTGTAATTTTTACCCCCAAATTGTTATCCATTTTTCTTGAGGGTGGGCGGGGGGGGAGGGGGGGGGGCTGAGAGAGAACTGGGGAACAAGAAAAAAAATAGGGGGAAATACTTGCACCCTTAAATCTGTATGCAATGTAAACTTATGTCTGAAAGTTATATGCAAAACTACAGGTTTGTGTTAATTGCTTGCATATAAGGCTGTTGAAATTGCCAGGGATAATGAGGAAGTGCAAAAATAGTCGAAAAGGAAACTGTTCAGTGATTAAGTTGAACAACCCCACAAAAGATGGCCACTTAAGGCCATCCACAAGGACTGCTGAACCACACCATGAGGCCTACCCTTCTTGGCGTGTTCCGATTTTTGGCTATCATTGTTCTCTACTTGATAATGATATGAGAGCCTGGTAACTTGGTACACCACGGGACATCAAGTACCATGGGAAAACAAAACTTGCGTTTTGATGCTAGACGCAATTAATGCATGAGTTGCAACGACCTATTCAATACTGTGCTGATGGTTAACCATGAAAATGGTAGTTATCTTTATTTTGTACAAGGTGGTTCTCGAAACACACAAAGGTCCCCCGCCCAGTGCAGTAGCTAAAGAACCAAGAAGCAAACAATTTTAAGATCTAAGGGAAGATTGTGCTGGCCCACCAAGTTTCTCCTCCTACCAACAAGGATTAGTGATTTGACCTTAAATGACCACCACCACACGACCTTGAAATGACCATCAATTTTTTGGCACTGAATGATGACCACCACTCACCAAATTTTCACTCTCATACCACATAGTAAGTGATTGACCTTGGATGACCCCTCATGACCTCACATGACCCTCAAAAGTTTTGGAACAGAATGTTGATCACACCACCAATTTTCACCCTCCTCCAACACACAGTGATTTGACCTTGGATGACCTCGGCTGATCCTTGAAAGAACTTCAAAATTTTGGTACTGAATGTTGCCACATCCACTAATTTTCATCCTCCTACCACATGTTAGTGATTTGACCTTGGAGACCTTTAAATGACCTTAAACTTTTTGGTCTGAATGTTGACACACCCACCAATTTTCATCCTCCTACCACATGTTAAGTGATTTGACCTGGATGACCTCGGATGACCTTGAAATGAAACCTTCAAAATTTTGGCACTAATGTTACCAAACCTCCAATTTTCATCCTCCTACCAAATGTTAAGTGATTTGAACCTGGATGAACTAGGATGACCTTGAAATGACCTTCAAAATTTTTGGTACTGAATGTTGACCACACCCATCAATTTCGTCCTCCTACCACATGTTAAGTGATTTGACCTTGGATGACCTCGGATGACCTTGAAATGACCTTCAAAATTGTTGGCACTGAAGGTTGACCACACCTACCAATTTTCATCTCCTACCACATGTTAAGTGATTGACCTTGGATGACCGCGGATGACCTTGAAATGACCTTCAAAATTTTGGTACTGAATGTTGACCACACCTACCAAGTTTCATTCTCCTACTACATGTTAAGTGTTTTGACTTTGGATGACCTTGGATGACATTGGATGACCTTGAATGACCTTCAAAATTTTCGGCCACTGATGTTGACCACACCCACCAAAGTTTTTTTTTTTTTCATCATCCTACCCACACAGATAAGGTTTATAGCAATTAACTCCAGTTTTTGCCTATTTTTGACCCCATTTGACCTTGACCAATGCCACATTGCCCCTCCTCCGAAAACCTCATCCGCAGCCTACTTGAGTGCATCTATGGTGCGAAGATGGGACACCCATAATTGCTCACAATCCAAAAGATTCGATGTTTTGACAACGTTTATTATAGCGATTTAGCCCTACTTTTGCCCATATTTGACCTATTTGCCACAACATTTGACCTTTGAAACCCATGACAAATGACCCACTTGGGATGCCACAAACGCGTACTCAAGATACATCTGTTGCGAAGAGGCACCCACTTGCTTAGTTCCAAAAGATATCGCGAGGGACCACACACACGCTCACGGACGGAGCATTCTATAGGTCCCCCTTCCGCCAAAAAAGTTGGCGGGGGACCAAAAAGGATTGAAAGTGGAAATTCAGGATGACATGAGAAAATACAGCCCTTCATTCTGATATCAAAAATTGATACTACTTCCGGTGACTCAGGGGGGTCCCACAGAACAAGCACCTTAAGGCTACCCCTTCATAAAGGATGCGGCTGCATTCAAATGGGAGACAGGTTGATTGGGAGAGTGCAGAAAATGAACCAAGTCAAGACGCCACAGATGATTTTCAACTGAAAGCTTGAAGATGATCAGTGGAGCTATTCTCTGCATGGTCATAAATGGCGGGTGCTTGTCAGAGAGCCAACAACATGGGCCATCAGTTATGGTTAGGCCAGGCCATTTGACATCTAAGGGCTATTAAAAAGTTTGTCTGCAAGATGGGGAGTACAAATCCAATGCCAGATCAGGAAGGTGACCTATTACTACTTTCGGCCCGGTTCACTATTCAGCAGAGGTTCGATTAAAAAATTTGTGGACAGAATTGAACACATTGCGAGCGTGGACTGCGTGTGAGCCAGGAGGAACATCACACCTCATTTCGCGAAATGCGTAATTGGTCGATCTCGAAGAATGCACCAAACCTTTTGCGTTAGCTTGTTGCCACTTACATGAGTTGTGCCTTCCTGTCCAAGCAGAGATGTAGCTAAATTGGGCGGTGGTGGACGGCAGAGCCCACCACTTGGCTTCAGAGCCCCACCACCTAAACACCAATTTTACCCTAGAAGCCACCATCAAAGAGCAAGAAAAATTCAGAGAATTTTAATCATTTATGCAAATATTGACAATTTTAGGCATCCCCATAACGCTATAAAATATGTAAAAAATTAAGAAATTTTATCAAATAACAACCACCACTAAAATTGTGCTAGCTACAACCCTGTTTTGTCCAAGTAATTTTTAATCCCACTGTAATGTTTTAATATGCTCTCTCTACGATAAATCATTTTTGAGAGAGTCCTTGTGACAACAATGATATTATGAGGTTGGTATAAATTAATGGGAAGGGGGATTTACCAACAATTTGGTTCAAGTTTAGTGGGTTTTAGAAAGATTATTTACTTTTATTATCCTGTTTGAATTCCAAACAAGCATGGAAATTAGAGATTAAAAGCTGATACTCTTTTAGATGAGTTTTTAAATTAAAGTGGAAAAAAAACTTTAAATATGCAAAAAGGGCTGAGAACAACAATAAAATACTAAGAAACCGCATACCCATAAGATATTTCAATTTGACAAAGTTCATTTTTTACCGTAACTTTTTAACCAGAAGAGCTCCGATTGTTGTTCAAACAAAAAGCAATTAGAAAGGTATTTTTTCCTCCAATACAATTTGTAGTTTTTATTTTTAGCCTTCTGAAGGGGTACTTCCACCTTAAAGGTGGACGTGTTGAAAACCTGAAAATGTGGAAACAATTTTAAAATTACCGAACAGGGTGTTTTATAAGTATTAATATACAAATTGTAGGGAAATGTTTTGACACTTTGGAATTAATAATATCTTTAATTTAAATTTCTTGCACCAAAATCACTGATCAGCTAGTCCTACCACATACCAAGTGACCAGTTGAAAAATCAAGTATTTTTTACTGTGCTACCAAATGGTCTTTGTCAAAATTGAGTTTTCATTATGGAAAACCATTCAGGTCTTCACCAAAACTGGCGTAATCATATGGCATGCTATTAGTACTCGGTTAGAGGAAAAATAGCCAACTGAGGTATTTTCCAATTTCAATACCAAAATTGTAAAATGTCTATTTCGGTGGACCTACTGGTTTTACACTAAGTGTGCTCAACATGAGCACATTTTCACAGCCACACAGTACAAACACATACATACCCAGACCACAATAGAACGGCAATGCGCACTGGAGCATGAAATGCGGAAGTAGAGGAAGTGTTGAAAAACAAAAAGATAAAATAAGCAATAGGCCCCTAGCTACCTGACATTCCCAATTCATTCAGCAACACCAAAATACAAACTACCTGTATACTGACCATGTAGTTTACTTTAACAGCAACATGTCACCATATTAGGTTGTGGTTTTCTTTTTTCCTATAAACATTTCCCAATCGTTATCTAGATAGTAAGAGAAGTCTACAATAGTGTGATTTATTTTTTTATATGTAATTGAATCTATAGATCTTAATTCAAAATATTAAATATTCCACTTAAGTGGTACCCTCAGCATGAATTTAGGGAGTGCTAAACTAAACAGAGCATAAAAAAGTGGAAAATTATAAGATACTTATATTTCTTTGCACATATTTAAGGGTTAAACCTCAGACTAACCAATTTAAGGAGTACCAACCCAATCTCAGCCTCATACCCCAACTCACTCACCCAATCAACCAGAGATTTTGGTGAAAGATGTATTTTCTCATTTCACCTGCAAAGTATTTTGGACTTTTTGGTAACTCTAATCCATATGATGATACTTTGAGCATTAATATGGCTTGTTTATAACGAGTACCAGAAAAGGGTCTGCATATTTTACCAGAAAATATCTGCACCATTACCAGAAAAATATATGCACATTACCAGAAAATATCTGCACCATTACCAGAAAATATCTGCACCATTACCAGAAAGTAATCTGCCGCAGTACCAGAAAATATCTACACAGTTACCAGAAAATATCTACACAGTTACCAGAAAAATCTGCACCGTACCAGAAAAAATCACAATTTCTCTCAAAACAGATGTACGAGATTAGAAATAGAGGAGACATGCCAAGAACAATAAAAAATACTAGTGTTAACAAAAAAGCATCTTAATATGAACATGGATACACGAAGCAATTTGATAATTATGACCATTTGGGCCATGACCTCTAATGACCTCTAGATGATGCCTTCTTATCTGTGGACCACTACCCAAGGACAAAATTACATGCAGTTTCATTAAAAATGTGAGCCAGGTATGTGAAAACAGTGGGGCAATTTATGTTGAGGGTTAACCTGGTTACCACAGATAGACACACCACACAGACACATTGGTAGACTACCATTACCTATGTGCCCTCTAGCAGGTGACACAAGACCAAAAAGGCCTATTCCCAGATCTCATCACAAAGAATATTTTTGACTAAAAATAAATGCTTTGAATTTTCAAGGAGATGGTTTACTCCATGTATAACCGCTACGGAAAGATTGTGCACTGGCCTAATAACCTGTTGGGCCAAGAGGTCAAAACCCTGATTGAATACTGATTTCAGTGTACTTTGTTCCGATATGTTATCATGTTCTGTGTTCTCTTATGTGACATAAGTTGGCACTCGATACATTCCCACTAAATTTTGTGTGAACATATTGTGATTTGAAGGTAGAAGGATTAGAAGCCTATTCCTTAGCCCTATTCATTACTGTGGCTAAATGAAAGGCTAAATGATATACAGGGACTGACAATGAGAAAAATATGGCCTTGTTCATTCTGATATTAAATCAAATATTGAATGCCCAAGAGTGTGTGTGATAGTTTAAAAAAGTTATATCATGAGGTCAAATTGGACTTGCTATTTCACGAGTAGGCGAAGCGCGAGTGAAATGGAACAGTCAAAATTTGGAATCAATCGAATACCGATGATAGATTTTTACTATTTGCACCGAATTTAGGCAAGTCAATATTTGTTTTTATATAATGATTCACTGGTTTTATTTTCAAGCCATGTGATAGTAAAAAACTATCACATGGCTCAAATCACTACAAGTCATGATTATAATAATAAAATTATACTACTTGACATGGGTAGGGATTCCCAAGGCCAAATTTTGTATTGGAGAAATACCACCTTACGTAGGATGATAGAGATATCATTAAAACAAGCTATTGTTTATATTGACATAATTTGCAGTATTGGTCAATATTTATGGATACATGAAAACCTCTTGTTGTAGGCTTTAAACACAAAAATACAATTTCATTTTATTTAATAACCAAACAGGAGGGAGCAGCATCCATTCATGAGAAACTAAATACTAAAAAAAATTAGCAACAGTTGCAAGTTGGCACATACCACTGAAATATTACCAGGGTGATATCTGCCCATCATAAATCAGATTTTTCCCAACATTCCCTGCAAATGAATATCATTATTTCCATAGGACTTCCCCATGGTAACAGGAGAGTTCAATAAACACCTTATCAACTACAATGTTATTGCTTTGTGTTATCTACTAGGGAATCTAACCATGACCTCAAACACAGCCAATGCCATGGTCACATCAAAAACAGGCATCCTTGAAAGTGTATGATACACAAGGTTACCTATAATGACCTTCTGAATCAAGGCATGTTGAAATTCAATGAGGTATAGGGATACAGTGTAAACTGGATGGAGCAGACCTACATTCAGGTACCCTGGACTGATCTGGGTCTACATGTACCTCAAAATTTGGAATACTAGTGAACCCACACATCTTCTTATTCCATATTGCATTATTTTGTTTTTTTAACTAATTACCTACATGACAATTAGCTAATTGAAATTTAAAGGTGCATTTTGTGTTGCACACCTTCAGTTTTATTCATTGTTCATAGATATCCTTGAAAAAAGTTATTTACAAAATTTGAGTTGATCCCGATCTGCAGTTTTGTGTTATGACAATTGCTTGTTTCCCACAGTCCAAGGGCCCACTGTGTTGTAATTTCGTCCGTTTACAGACAGAAAATACAAAAATGCCAAATTTATTACAGATAAACCGAATTTGCACGTAAGATTAGGTATCACACATGGACTACTAAGGCTTGGTACAAATGGAATACTAAGGCTAACGGTTCAGTGACAATAAAAATCTCACTTTTTTAGGTAGTCGGGGGGACGAGGTTGAGGATCACTAAATGCCCCTTTAAGGGCGTGTGAACCTTGAGTTTCGAGCATCTATTTTGGTTGGTAACTTTGCAAATATTTGATTATTGTAGTCAAGTATACATTTCTAGAAAGAAAATTTGGACGATGAACCCGATTGTATGGCATCAGTTAATGTCATAAACTTTCCGTATTTGGAGAAAGAAAAATACTAAAAAAACACGATTTTGCCCCAAAATGTTAAGGACAGCATAACAAAAACTATTTGAATTTTCAGTGATTTATTAGGTATTTTTAGAGAACAAGACAAATTGTCTAGGGCGGGTTTTCATTTGTAAAAATAGACTTACTTTTCGCACTATAAGGAAAAATGTCAAAAAAGTGTGGATTTTACTTTCTTTCCAAAATTTGAAGATCTATTGGAGAATTTATCTTTAGTTGACAATCGAAAAATGAAAAATTGAGAAAGAAAACCGTCCATGGAGAAGACCAATTGCTATGGTAGGAAAGTTTAAAACTACGTTTACTTCGGTATTTTTGGCGTTATCTTCGTATGAAAATTTGCCAAATATATTGCGGAAAATTGAACATTGAGAAAATCCATGTTTTAGTAAAAAAGTGACTTTTCACGCCATTTCAAGCTTGCGCTTCTCAAAATAACTTTATCTTGGAACTTCAAAATGAGTATGTTGTGCAAGGATCAAAAAAATCTTATGCTACTATTGAATCAAAATATTTTGTATCAACTCCAGAAATTAGAGAAAGTGAAATTTCATTCTTGTCTAAAATTAGCGCTTCTTTGTTTACAGTTTCAAATATTATTTTCGTTTTTTCCAAATGCGTTCGCGCAAAAGTCATTAAAACACGCGCACGCTTCATTACGCAGCAAAAATTCATCGCGCGACGCGTTGGTGCGCCTTGCGACTGACGGCGTGAAATGTGCTGAAATTCCCAGTTTAGGACCAGCGGTTTGGTGACTTTAAATGGTGAAATAGCTGTTTTTAAGAATATCGGCATAAAAATACGCTTCAAGATTGCTGCAGTGGAAACTTTGTGGGTAACTATAGAACACAGTGTGATGTTTAAAGGTGCAAAAAAATCAGAAATTCGTGTTAAAAACAAAAGCACCAGGGTGACACTACCCCGTACCATCTTATCCTTAATGCATACGTCTATTACAAGTTGATCGCTGAAGGCAACTCACGTTGGGACTGGTGCTTCTATTGAAATGTTAAGATGCAGATTAAAATGAAGCATAGAGTGAAAACTATGCCTCGCAAAACAAGAATACTACAACTCTAATTTTAAACACAGCCAATGTTTCAACAAATTAAAACACATCGGATCATCCAGATGAGACCAAATTTTTTAAATTGACAGAATCGGCTCTAAAAGTGAAGGATAATCTGTAATTAAATCCTATAAGTTACTTTTTACAACGGAACGACCAGAAAAGGAAGAAACGGCAGGGTCCAAAGATACGAATCTCCAATTAATTACGTGTTGGAGGAAGGGTCCGTTCGGACACTGAAGGAATAAATATCCGAGTTGGTACTTAGTGTTCTGGCCTTATTCTTTGGGAGTGGTACACTGTTTGTGGTACCTGACTTGTTACAGACATGCAATATTTGGATTTTGTGAATTTTCCATGTCTGATTTAGCAAACACTGATAGGCCGTTACTCTGACCTGCAGTAATATACTTTGCACACAAGGAGAGGGTGGAGGATGATAAAGCCATCCTTAAAAAGTGCTTTATTTTTAGCTTGCACCCCCCAATACCACACTTTTGCTGCCGGTAAGCATTTTTGGTATTTGGGGTTCCAGTAGCACATTTCGCTATGTTTTGCCACACCAAACCAGGACATTCACTGTTGGTATTTGTGGTGGCAGTCCATGTCTGTTGTATTGTGGTTAGAGAGCGCCATGTTAGGGTAGGGCACCGGAGTTTTGACGCGATTTATTTAAAATGGCAAAATGCGCGGCCCGTATTTGAAAATGACGAAAATGCGTGATTTTTTAAGGCAAAAAGTGCGGGAAAATGAGTTCTTGCTAGTCAACAGGGAAAAGGAACACGAAAAAGATTTGCAAAAAAACACATGCGCAAACTTCCAAAGTTAACCGCGTTTTCTTACTTTTTTCTCAGCTGAAAAATGTCAGTAAGGCACATTCATTATCACATAGTTATTTTTCCCTTTATTCAAATAAATTATGTATCAGATGTAGGTGGTACTGCGCGGGTGAACCGCGGTGTATACATTCCCCGAGTTTATTAATTTACTTTTGCACGTGGGAATCCAGTGGGGAATCCCCGGCCCCGGAAGACGTGACGGGTTTCACTCTGCCCCTGAATGGAAATTCCACTTGTGGGAAGTTGTGTTTTCATCTCTTCGCATAGAAGTACGAAATTTGTTTAATACGAAGAAGAGAGTCTCCCATTGGATAATTCAATTAAGACAAAGACCCGATACTGCGCATTGATAGCTGATAGCATCCGGGTCAATCAATCAACATTATAAAGTGGTAACCATGCGCGTTCTTCATGTTTTCAAAACCACCGTCATGCTTTTTCGGTTTGATTTACGATCCCTTTTTTTTGCAAAATAGATGACAAAATATCAGGTAAAAAATTACCCTCCTATTTCAGGTGTTTCATGACAAGATTTCAGGACACCCTCTTTTCAAAGATTCTTATATAAGAACAAAAACATAGACAAGTATCAAATTACTTGGGTTCGATCTCTGCCTGTACCCCGATGATCTGTGTTTAGGCCTTCCAAATTAATTCGGTTTCCTGTTTAAGGCTTTGAAAAATATGACGAGGTAACATTTCTTATAATATTCATTATTCGAGCAAAGTTGGGCAGTTGCATTATATGGCAAGATTTCGGCATTTTTGACTGTGACTAAACTAAAGAATACGAGTTTAAACTTTATTACACTGTTAACTGCTGCTAGCGTGGCTGGGGAGCTTGCCCAGAGCTAGTAAAACTAATTTAATATTTTTTTAAAGAGAACTCTATGTTTCAATGCATGATTTTGCGCAAAAGGGTGATCGTTTGAAACATGTCTAAATTAAAAGGCTGGTCCTGATGGGTACAATGATGGGTGGCGATGTGGCAGTAAATTTGACTGGTTTTAACTGGATAACAATTACTTGTTCTTGCCAAGTGTGTTAACTTATCTCACTTTAAAAATGATTTTGCGTGTCCCATGGCCTAATCAACAACAAGGGTGGTAGGACTAGTAAGGCTACTTGCCTTTTTAGGGATGTGTGAAACATCTAGACTAGAAACTGAGTTTTTTTTGTGGTCATCAATGCCGAATACAATGAGAAACTTGCACTTGCGATAAACTACTAATTATTACATGTACAAGGGAGTCCAGCTTGTTGGGGGGAAATCCCCCCCAAAAAAAACACCAATCCAACAAAGATAGATTATTGACACACACACACACACACCCCCAAATAAACCAAACAAAAAAAATGATATGAGTCATGAAAAAGCAAATGCCATTCGTTAAGCTATATATGCCAGCTGTTTCTTCCGACTTCATGGCCTCTGTATTCAACAACAGGTTGTTGTAGGAAGTGATAGCCCTAGTATTAAAACACTGATTGCTGCTACCTGGGTGGCTTTGGGCATTCTAAAAAATCATACATGTACCTCCCCAGGAAAAAAAAAAGTCGCATACTCAAAATTCAACCCACATCTGTACCAAATTGTCGTAAGAGCCACCCAAATGGGTGCTTTTGAGCAAAAAGTGTCAAATTGCACCCATGGCATTGTGTGCAGTGGTCTCGCTGGAAAAAACCCACCTATCTATCACCAAAATTCAGAAAAATGCCAAACAGGCAGACATAACTTACACACAATCAAACCCATATTGTACCAAATTGCAAGACAAGCACCCAAATTGTGTGCCTTTTGAGCAAAATTTTGAAAAAAAATGCAGCCAATTGTTTTCAATGGGTACATTGGTCTCTGCTGAAAAAACCCACCAAAAATATGAAAAAAGTGCCTAAAAGGAAATTGCCATCTCACAGAGCTGGAGTCGTATCAGACACACGGATGTGTCAAATTTATTTTCCTTCCACAGTCAGTAATTCTGAAACAAAAATTCCGGCTACGCGCGCGGAAACCCGGAAGTGTGTGACGAACGCTTGGCAACGGGAATACGGTACGCAGTCAACAGACGAACGAGTGCAATTGTTTCAGAAATTGACGGCGATTAAGGTCTGGCCATCAAACATGGACCATATTTTAATTTACAAGTGACAACAACAACACTGCGTCGGTTTCATGAAAACATGGTGTGTTAGTCCACGATATTGCATGGGAAACATGTGGAGGTAGTCGAATATGTGCACCTCACACACACTTTTTATGTTCGTATGGTCTAAATTTCTTAAATCTGGCTATCAGCGAAATCCAGAACAAAACATCATTATATGTAAAAGATGATATTTCATTAAATTATGGTACTTAACAAGCCATGGATCAGTCAAAGAAGTTATCAAGCGAAGGTGAAAGGGAATAGATCTCTATGCGACAGTCATCTTTTTTTTTCGACTATTCTGTATGCAAGACAAGCGGGTAGAATAGAATACGAACTTCCACTGACATCACAATGGTGCGTTAAAGACATCAATCTATGAAAATTTTGGTATGTTCCAAAAAATATAGAACAAAGGAGCGAGTGCGCCCACACCCCGGACGCGGAACATGTTGAACATACCAGTAGAAAATCATTGGTTTAATGCGGTCAAACGGTGCCGGAATTAATTTCAGAAAATCGACAAACTACCGCAAAAAATTTCGGAATCATTCCATTTATGAAAACAAATGTATATTTGAATATCAAATTCATTAAGAATTTTAATTTGTGTCTTAAAAATGTGCTAAATAACTAAATTTTGTAGGGAACACCAACGTTCCCCAGGCGCCCGGGTGAATGTACTAAAATGATGAGGACTCTCCATTCATAAACTGCCGCCGTAACACGAGTAGTCAATCAAAAAAAAATCATCGTCAATAAATTCCCATAAACTACAGTAACCAATCGCCAAAATGTAATGAACTCAGTCTGAAACACATTAACGGGCGCAGAATGCACCGATAATGGCAGGTCGTAACCGAGGAACTCCTTCTGCGCATCTGTACAAACCCTATGGAAAAATTTCTAATACACTGAATGGCGCTGTGATTATGTTACGTGAACTTCCCCCTAAAGAATTTCTCTTTACCCTTCAAAATGCAAAACTCGTTAGATTGTTAGTAGCGATCGGTTTTAGTTTATAAGGACATGATTCAGATAATTTTTCAAACCCGAAACCTGTGTTTCGTAGCGATGTGTGAAGGTCTACTCAAAGCCGACATTTTTACAGCTGCAGGTACAGCTTACACTAGTCTGAAATAATGGGCAATTGGCTATTGGTTCACGTTAGTGGAGCTGGTATTCCGTAATTGTCTATATCATGTTTATCATTTATAGAGTAATAGTAAAGATTTCAGAGTCTGCTGCTAGATTTTTTCAATGATATATTTACTATTGGTGACCAATCAATTAAAAATAATCAAGCATGAGATGTTGCGATTTTCATTCCTGATCACTTTTGAGTTGTCAAGCTTTTTATTACTATGATGTGAAGTTCAATCTGAAGAGACGTGTATTGTGCCTTCACTGTAAGTGTGTATTTCCGACCTGTTTCCCACCACGTCAATCGCGGCATGAGATGTAAATGCCATATTTTTTTGGCTCATTCCTAAAAATATTAAAATACCGCAGGCTTAATGGTGTAGATTTATCTAATCCATAATTAACGGCTTATATTAGGGAACTTGGGATGGATGAACAAAGATTTTAGTATAAATAAGGTGAATTTATGTTTGAAGTATCACAGATACCAACTGAAGCTTGCAATGTGTCTTCATAGCAACATATGCCAAACGTCGTAAGATTTACACACGTTCGCAGTCGAGTTGTACAACTAAAAAAGAGAACAGTCGGATTCAAAATGCATTTCTGGGGGCGCACTGCGGCCCCCGAACTTTCCTTAAAATTTTAATTTTTGCGCGATTCATAAAAAATTGCGCGCTGCGCGCAAAACGGCAACTTTAGCGCGAACCCTTACAGACACTACTGTTTTTTTTAAACGCGACTGACAGATGAGGAATGAAGAATACAAAAATCAAAGTCCAGAATCGGCAAAATTTGGTGAAAAAATTAACTTTTAGGGAAACAATGTGAATAATTAAGTCTGGCAATATTAAATATTTACGCGGTGACGATTTCGAACGCGGGCCCCCGTAAAAAAAAAAAAAAAAACAGGAACTCATAATTATTGGAATGGCCTAATTGGGATTAATTACAATACCTGTATATGAAAATGCAACAAAGATAAACATTCCCTTGAAGCATCATGTACAAAAAAAGACCGATCGACCACGACCAATTCTGTGAAATACCCTTTTTTAAAAATTTTGCCGAGACGGATGCTCAGAATACCCCCTTTTGTCGTGATTTCGCGGTCCACGATGACAGTAAAAAATATACACCTTTTCCGTGAAATTTATCCCTCTCATGGTTACCACTTTTTTGAGTTGAGGGACCGGGGATAGCATGCGTCAATATTATTGTTTAATGCACCGAAGCGCAACCATATCATGACGCTTCACAATGGAAAATAGGTCGGGTCATCCGTGTGCAACAAATCAAGGTTAGAGGTAGGGTTCTATGCTAGGATACGGCGGTCCGGTAAGTACATAATTCCCGTTTCTAAAATTGAAAAAATAAATTGAAACCAGTGTTTGAAAATTCTCAAGACTGGAATAATACTGAAAGGCATTGTGGGAAAAATGGATTCGGCCGTAGAGATTGCGTGTGAACTTTTCCGTGTCTGCGAGTACTGAAGTACCCGACAAAAACGTTAAATTTTCTTGCTAGGTTCTATAGGTTCAGGCCCAATTACGATACATATTTAAAACAAAACATAGTAACGGACCCTCTGATGCCAAAACTTCCATAGAACCCCTCCATTTTCCGGAGATATTTGAGATTTAGTTTCATTTACACACATTCTCTATGACGGACTGATAACGTTAATCTCTCGCGCAGTACCAATTTAGATAATAACTTTCACAGTCTGCGACACAGACTACACACTTTCCGGACCGCCGTAATGCTAGGATTTATAAATACATTTGGACTATATTTTGCACTTATTGGAAGCAATTTTCGCCGACGTTTGCATAATAATGATTTAATAATCAGTTTGTGTTTGTTTATTGGCGAATTCACATTAAAAAGATGTTTTTTTTACAAAATCGTGAAAATTCGCGATGGACCAACAAAATCGTGATAGACCCCCAAAATTCGTGATTTTTGCGCGTTTTGCGCGATCGCACAAAACTCCGGTGCCTAGTGTTAGGGCTTTTAGAGGGGTAATAGAGTGAATCTATTTTCAACAGGCCATGTTGCCATGCCTCAGATTTTAGTCAAAGTTGATTCATGGATTCATTCAATAGTCCTACAGAAGAGGTTGGAACAAAACTTCAAATTCGCTTGCATTGGGGTTGTAGACGGTCAAAGTTCACCGGTCTTTGTCAAAAAAATGCAATTTTGGATGATTGAGAATGTTAAATGCCAATTTTGAGGCACAAAATCATCCCAATTACGTGGATTTAAGACCTTCATTATTTACAATGTACCCATAACTTTTGAAACAGTTGGAAAAGGTTTATGGTAAAAATAAACCTAGTGAATGTCTGGATTTTTTTAATTGTAGTGATATGGTCAAATATATGGCTTCCGAAAGTTCAATTTTCAAGGGCCGTGTTTATTTACCAAATTTCTTGCAATGCTAATTTTATAGTGTGAAATTTGACAACACTATAATATAAAGCAAATTCAAACATACCTCCTTTTGGAGTTAGGTGTTGGGGAGTGACCCTTTCCCCCACGGTCAAAGCTAGAAATTGGACTCTAAAAAAACAATGTTCCTAAAGGGAGGTTGCATCAAAATCAAGGGTTTGTGAAGGGGTCAAAGTTGGGGTCATCAGAGCTCGATCTCTGTTATTGATCCATGGGGCTTAGGGATTTCCTCCGACGAGTTATGAATAAATTGGATGGATTCTGAGTACAATACTCCAAGTAATAGTTCGAACTATGAGTTTGTTTTTTTAAATTGTGCGTGTCAAGGGCCCCACATTTTTTGTTAAACCTCATCTAGCGGAAAACTAATTACCTGGGAAGTATTGTGACGAAACAATCAAATTTTATTTCATATTTTGTGTCAGATCTTATGTCCTTTATTACTATACACATTTCATTTTGAAAATGTATGCACAACCAGAAACTAGAAACCAGATACAAGACACATGACAGTGACACACGAGTCCTGACACCAGACAACTTTCTCCAGATACTTGACACCCAAACTGACACCAGACAGCATGTATACACCAAACACCTGACAGTTAACACCCGACATGACACCTGACATCTAACAACTGACACCTGACCCCAACATCTGACACTCCTGACAAATCGTCTGACACAATCCACCTGACACCCGACATTTGACAATTGACATCTGACACACAAAGCCTGACATCTGACACCCAAGCCTGACACCTGGCACCCAAAGCAAACACCCAGCACCTGACACTTGAGACACCCAACATCTGACACCTTCATCTGACACCCAACACCAAACATCCAACATTTAACATCCAACATCTGACATCCAATACCTGACCTGACCCCCCCAAACACCTAATACCTGACACCCAACATCAAATTCCTGACACCCAACACTAGGCACGCGCACCAGACATCCAACATCTGACACCAGGCATCTAAATAGACACTATATAACACCTCATTGTCCACCTGACACCAGGAACCAAGAAGTACCAAGAAATAAAACAAGTAGACAGCAAGACCAGAACTCATAAAACCCCCCTCCAAGAAATGAAACATCCTATAACTATCTCAATCAATCATTAGCATGCTGTAACCCTAACATGCCAGAACGGCAACAAATAGCAATTGATCTACTTCAGTTGCCGAGTCGGACTTCAGAAATTATTTCACATTTTAGCACTGCTGCGAAACACCCATTGCTGGGCATTGCCACTGGGCCACTTTCCCCTCAGAAGATCGCCATAAGGCCAAAAAAAATTGTTTGCTTGTCCACTTCCGACCGACCGTCATTTGCGCTATCTCCGCCATTTTCCGCTGGAGGAAAAATGGCCCAACGGCAATGCAAAGCACAATTGCGCCTAATTGCCGGTGGGACTTCAAGAGATACTTTCGTATTGCCTTCTATTGCCGGTGGGACGTCTTGTTGGGAGCGACCTGTGACGTGTTAGGATTAATCAAAATAATTGGACAGCACGATTACTTTGCTAGCTATGACATGAGCCAATTCACTGTTTTACTGGCCATGTGTACAAAAATATTAGATGGAAGATTCTGAAAACAAAATAATGAAATTAATTGATCAATGGGTAAAGAGTTTGAGTTCAATAACTTCTTTTTTACAGAAGTCCTATTTCTAAAGACAGATTTCTACATTGACAGGCAATTGTCCTACAAAGTTTTAGTTTCTTTTCCTAGACTTTGGGAAAACATTCCACTTCACACTTGGCAAGCCAGCCTCTCTTTGCCAAATTCAAGTTCCTTTGTAAAGCAATATTTCCTCACTATTACAGCAATGCCCATTCTTTTCACATCTCAATTTTATGCCTACTCTATATGTATATTGTATGTTTTGTATTGTTGTTCCATGGAGAAATGCACTAATGGGTGACGTGTTTGGGCTGAGCAGCCCATTTTGCTTCCCAAGTTAGTCGTAACCATTTCATTAGTACCGGTAACTCAAATAAGTATTATTATTATAATTATAACTGTAGGGTTAACAGTTTACCACACATTAACCCTAACATGTCACCGGGTAGTCAAGTATAGAACGTCTGAAGTGCAATAGAAGGCAATACAAAAGTTTCTCCTCAAGTCCCACCGGCAATACCATTATACCAAGCAATTAACCTTTCCGAAGTCCAGCGGGGTTTTCCGCCGACATTGACTGTACATTGAACCTTTGACTTTCGACCGTTCTCCCTGCAAAAGACGGAGAAAACCAATGGCCTCCATTCATGGGGTAAAATTTCAGTGTGGCTGAATTGATACAACTTTCCAAGTTTTTCCATTGGAAAAGAGTATGATCTTAAAGTTCTCAGGCTAAGCTTAAGGCCCAAATACAACTCTCTTATTTCTTGTTCCTCACCAGCAAGCCTTTAAGAGCTAAATCGGAGACAACACATAGAATGGAAGAGGATTCCAATTTCCACGCAAGGGTCAAAATACGTTTTGGGCTACGGGGGCTACTTGAGCAAATCCTGCCAATAGTTCTCGTAGTGCATTTTGCCATAGGCCAAAAATTTTATCACAGGGGCTATTTTGTGAAAACTGAAGGCTAATCACCCTTAGCCCTTGTGTATTTTGAGCCCTGATTCCACGAATGGACATCAAGACATTATTCCCGAGTACGAATCTCTGCTAAAATTACCTTGCATTGTGTTGTCCTTACATTATAGAACATGGATATTGTTGAGCAACCTGGTAGCATAATTTATCATCATTAACTTAAACATAATTGAAAACAATCATCAATAAGTTTTTGTTCTACTCGTTTGCTGTTTACTCATTGTCAGTGCACGGAAACAACTGATGATCATCGACGTGTGTGGTGCTCTTGCCCCTTTTTCAAGCCCATGATTCCTTGCGGTTTCTATCTACATGCTCTACGATTATAGGTTATTAACTTCGCCTTTACTTCTTGCGAGAAAAATGGGACAAATCAATGCACGCGTGCTGAGATTTTGATGCGTCTAATGCACAAGCTCCGCAGGAGCGAGTGCATTGATTGATAAGCATCAAAATTCAGCGCGGATTTTTCCCATTTTTCGAGCAAAAGTAAATGCGCTATTATTAACCTAATTCATACATTGTACACAACAGAACACAAAGAATTTGCCTTAAAATATCATTTACCATGAATGTTCATGGAGATTGAAAACAAATAATTACCCAGTCTAAGAAAACAAATCAGTCCTGCGCCGCGAGACGTGCATACTTTGAATTGACAGCACCTTACGCAGTACGCGGGTTGCAATGGTCATTTCAATAACTCACGCTACATTCGCCGATTTGTTATCGGCTTCACTGATTTGCTGCTGTTACATGTCATGCATGTATATGCGTAATTTAAATTACCGTAAAGTATTCATAGTGGTCGAATCAGTACCCTTTCGAGCCGATTTTTCTGAAACGGAAACAAGGACCAAATTATGTGCTCTTCAAAATTCCTTTTAGAAAGTACTTAAGTTTCCTAAACGTCTCAGCGACAGTAGTGAATGCCAAAAGTAGTAGCAATTCTATGAATAGTAAACTATGGGAATTGTTATGGAACAGCCGAAAATGACATTAATACTTACCCAAGGGTACCGACACTCGGCAGCAGTCTCACGTTGATCAAATGTGGTCGCTGCTGCCTTTCGTTTCCCATCCGGGATTTTTTGCTTCAAAACTTTGCATTTGAATGTTGCGCAATGCCAATCGGATTGTTGTTAATCCAGGACACGTTGCAGTGAAGTGGCGCTACCTAGGCGCCGCACAATGGAAATACATTTTTTTTCAAAAACCGAAATTGACAACAATTAGAGTACATATTGAAATTTTTAACTACTTCGTTCTCCAGGTAGGACAAGATAGGGATTTTATTTAATTTCCCTGGAGAGGCCCAGACACACAAGTTTTGAAAAAAAAAAAACAAAAAACCCCATATGCACTTGGCCGGACCGGATTCGAACCGGCAACTCCGTATTACTAGTGAGGGCTCTCAACCAACTGAGCCAAGGACTGGGTTGGTCGATAAAGAGCGATTAGAATCATCTATTAATCGATAGGTGTTAAGTTCGAAAGGAGTCCATCGCTTTCCAGCGGAAGGCATCAGAACGGTATATTTACATATACAATTTATATTTGGACACATTATTTAAATTCTTTTAAGTCTTAACGATAAGAATCGATTAATGAAAATCTTTTAATGATTAAAATTCACTGCGTCTCGTGTACAGAATGATTTACACGTCTGAGCTAGACTGCTAAACTGTGATGTCAGTGTCTTAGCACAGCGAGTTGATGCGTTGACCGGAGTTTCATCATGATGTCCCTGATGTGTAGTCTGCAATATTCTCAATCACCTTAGCTCAAAAATAAAGAGCATTGACGGAACGTGGAAAATTGCATACGGGGATCGGCGTCCTGTCACAGCCGATACGATATGACCTGACCTCTCCACAGGTCAGCGGCCAATGGAGCGTCTGTTATAGATACCCTCGTGAGATGAGAACACATGGCCGTGCTGCCATAGAATCCTGGATAGAAACCGATGAAAATTGCCGAGGTTTTCCTTCAAAACTTGAGTAATCGCATTGATATTAAAGACCCAAAGTGCCTTAGTTAACAGATTAATCCTTGTAGTTAGATTATTGACCACATCTCAAAGTTGTAGCCCCTCGGGTCAACAACTTTGAGATGGGGGCAGTAGTATCGTCCGAACCCACAAAAGCTAACGTGTTGTAAACAAAATGCGGGGTGACAGGAGACAACAAAACATTAAGGAAATTTCTACAACAAATATGCTCCACTTACCGATATACGGGGACTAATAACGCTTGTTACCAAAAGTTTCTACTCGTTTAAGAACGATCCCTTACTGCCAGAGAAGAAATCGGCGAATTTTAAATCCCGGTGTCAGCTATTCAAGCGGTCACATCTCTTGTTTACCAAAATGGTGGTGATATTCACACTGTTTCGGAAATGCTCCCGGATTCAGTCAACTGATTGTAATCTCATTCCAACCCCGCAATACAGTGTGTGTGAGTGTGTGGTAACACAATAATATAAGCGTGCGGGCCGGTAGCAAGAGACTCGTTTCTGGTCTTCGACGTCATATCCCCAAAAAAAAATAATCGCCATGTTTGATCATCGCAACATATACACTGAAGACGAACGTTTTCCAGAATTTTACGCTATTTTCGATATGCAAATGGGATTCTAAAATAAATATAGTGGGACATATGGATGGCTGAGGGTCTACTATACATGTGGGATCAGTATTTTGAAAGGGTAAGTGCCGCCGATATGGGACTTTGCATTACCCAAACATCGACTGTCATTGTTTCAGCAGGCGGAATAGCTTCGTAAGTACATACTTTCGACCATGGGGCATATGTGTGACCAAACGTCTGAATGCATATTGCTTTCTGGAAATGACATAAGGTTTTTTTCGCCGGGTCCCTATTGCCCGAACCCAATGAGACTATGGTAGTCTCATGGGAATATTGGTAGCGGCGATCCTCACTCACCTGCATCTCAGATTAAACTGTTGAGCACACCAACGATTTGCCATTACGATCGAGCTAAAACACGCCCCAGGTAAGCAGGTCAGCCAAAGTCATTGTTCCCAGTGATTGTTGTACTGGAGATCTGGGCGGTGGCTATCGTAATCTGAGACTAAACAGCTCGATTTTTGTCAAATGTTAGGGCAATTAGCAGAATTGTCAAAAGGTATAGCTTTCGTAATGGTTTTCCTTCCTAATCATGTATATTTTAAAGATTCAAAGCTCTTCAGAGGTGAGAAAATCAATCGACAAAGCGGCCGTATCACAGTGATCAGGACAGTGTGTGGGAATGCCGAATTGTAATTAGCTGTTAATGTAGCTGACGACATTACCAGCGCACGGCCTACTCGGCTACAGTGATGAGTTCATGGTTAGGCTGTACTTAACGATTATAAGAGATATGATAAATGGGTTTTATGGTGTGTTGTGATTCAGGTGTAGGAAGTCGGTGGGAGGTGGTTAGTGGTACTATTCAAGTGTGGGGAAGGGATTTTCAGTGTCATGGAGGATGGTGGGGTGGGGCGGAGCATGCGGTGGGGCCTATGGTTATGATTTGTGAATCATTCAAATGGGGGAAGTGCGGGTAGGTAGGTTTGGTTGTTACAGCTTCTGTATCCTCCTTGATCCTCTGGCTTAAAAAATATCAAGATTTTTGTGCCCTACTCACCTTGGGAAGGTCACGTTTTTTTTGGGTGTTTCATTTTTAAATTATAGAGTTTTAATCCTTGAAATGTTTGATGTTATGGTATGCTAATTGGGTATAATTAAACATTATATGCTAATAAGACCTTCTAGGGCTCTATTCCATGACAAATAAAAATTTTTTGATGCGGACTTTAATCAAAACAAATTACAACCCAAATGCCTTCCATCCTCACTTTTAAGAGGCCTTAAGTTATCTCTCTGGCTTGAAAAGCCCTGGGGATTTGCAAAATCATGCAGATTTAATACGTCCGCGTGTGTGTTTGGGTGGTGTTTGTGTGCGTGCGTGACCCTGCATGTTTGGTTTACTGGTTTGTGCTGTATCTTTGAAAATTATAGTGAAATTCTCACCGAGGGTATAGCTTAATTTGTGTGTCATAAAAGTGTAAAAAAGTTTATTTCTTGTTAATGTTTTAGATAAATATAAATAAACAACCATTTTTCAATAGGAATGGGAGTGAGGGTTCTTTTGCCAATGGCCGTACAAAGTTGAGTGTCCAATGTGGTGTCTTTCAGCGTAAAAAAAATAGTTTGCCTTGTTTGGATTTGTAAAACACCCCCCCCCCCAAAAAGAAAAAATATTTGTTTGCAGCTATCACTTGTGTTGCTCCCATTTTAAGAAAACCCTTTTTTGTCATTTAAGGACATTTCATGACATGAAAATTCGGAATATTTTGTCAACATTTCAGATGTACATGTTAGCACAGTTAAGTACAAGGTTGTGGGGGGTTCCTATTGGAACCCCAACATTTGTTTTTACGCTTGCCGCCCACCGCCCCCTCCCCCGGCAAATAACGGGAGTGAAAAACCCTCGGTCAATTAAGTGCTTAATTAAACACAGTGGCGACGTCTAAATTGGGGATTTATTGGCCACCCTCCCCCTGGCAACTCGTGTTTTTTTATTAGTAGTAACCAGCGAAAATAATTGCGTTTGTTAACTGATTCGCAAATAAATTAACGGGGACATCATCATGGCGGTGATTCAGCGCAGGACGATTCAACGCAATAAAGCGAGTATAAGTGCAACAATCGCTTGGCATCTCCGGGTGAGCTGGAAGATTGTAAACTATGCAATATTACTATTATGAAGATTAACCGAAGGAGTAGCAGAGCTGAGAAAGGAAAAAATGGAGTAATACAAATAAAAACGCTTCGGTGTGTGTGCAGAGCTGAATTGGTTTGCTGAATGGGAACATGCAGCAGACGGTTTTCGAAATTTTGTCAGAATCAAATTCATGCATTGCGCTTGCGTTTTGACCTGTCAATCTCGTGTGATGGTATGATAAATGCACAGGAAATGTGGACCAAGTGTTGTCAAACGTGGTCAAAAGATTGTTGGTCGCGCACTGACCCTATGGACGTCACAAAAGAGCGGGTCATTTGAAATTTCCATTTAGCGTTGAATTAGCGTGACTTAGTTCGGACTCTGCACACGTGTGAGATGGAAACTGTGCACTTTTAAGGCTGGGGACAGATCAGATTTCCTCCAAATAAAATGCAAATTTGCAGAAAACCAGGTAACACTTTGACTTCATTTAAGCTGTGTTAGGCTTTGGGAGCAGTTGCTCTTTCTAATGAATCTAATTTTCAGATATTATAAAAACTAAAGACAATTGGTAATTTTATTTTTTTATAGGATACTATGGGGGATTACAATTAGGGTTTTGCGGCCGGGTACCGAAAGTAGGGGTTCATTCATAGTTATTTTGGGTATGACGCTTGTTCTGCTGAGCATAACCTTTTTGTTTTTCATCATCTTTTAACATTTGGACATTATCGTATATTCAGCTTACGTTAGCTGTAGCTGATATACGATAATGTCCAAATGTTAAAGATGAATGAAAAACAAAAAGGTTTGCTCAGCAGAACTAGTTTAAGTTGTTTATGGGGGGGGGCCCCGAGGGCTTGCCCGAGGGCCATAAACAACGTTCATACCCAAATACTATGAATGTTCATGTATACAGGACTTTTTTACTAATATACTTACACAATTAAATCATAAACATATCAAAATTCAGCATGAAATGCATGATTTTTGACCAATTTCGGCGTTCGTATCGGCAGCCATGTATAAACGGTAATTTACACATGGTCACGTGACGCGTTATTGACCAATCGCGGACGCCAAACATACGAGGTTACATGAAACTAGTATTCACTGACAGCATTCATGTCATTCGTTAAATCGCACATATCAATACATATGGAAATGAATTAGTATTCTGCCACCACACATTCAACATGCAGTTTATTTGTGAGGCGGGGTGGTTGGCACAAGTACAAAATTCTTTCCCAGTACTTCTAGGACTTGGACACATGGGAAATGACTCCACACTGCAGAGTCTGAGACTCAGTCAGACTGTGTCTGAGTGTGACATTTAAAATAAATGTGTGATTCATTTCATTCATGAGAATGGGCTTCCCAACTTGGCAAATGAAATAAAAAGTCTGCAAACATCGACAAAGTTACGTTATATGAGCTCCAGGGTATTCAGGTAGTAGAATAAACAGTCAAAGAAGTTAATGCCTTTCACTTTCTGTAATAAGAAGTACCAAACTAACAAATCGTGCATAAAACTTCCAGTCAGATCTGCCAAAACAACTTCAGAAAACATCGCCGCCATGTCAAGAGCCAGGATGATGCGAATGACATCCTTGTAAAAGTGGAGGTCTGTTGCCAGATTGACATGCTTGCTTGAATTGCTGCTTTGAAAGCCGCAACGACGAGAGATTTCCCATACGAGGTGTCCCTTTAAAAATCGAAAGTTCTGATTTTTGCCCTGGGCCGCCTGAATGTAAGCTTTCATCCATCAAAAATACCCCCATCTGAAGGATTAGAGCTGAGAAATGTTTCTTTTGGTACAAAATTTCCCTAATTACAAGGTGTTATATTACCCTGAGAAATGGTTTCTTTGTACGCAAAATGTGCACCTTATACAATGTGTTATATTACTCTCAAAATTTTGATTAAATTTATTTTTCAATTTTATTTGAGACATATTTTCTCATCGGAAAAGTACTTTGTTTTTTGAAAAGGGGGAGAATAGGAATTCCCCTAGAGTTTGTTGTGCAAAATGCACCTGTTAATATTGCCAATAGGGAATTGGGGAATTCCCAAGTTGTAAACCTAGTAACTGAGTCAACTTGTATTTGCTTTAGATCAAACATTGCAATGATCTGGGGATTCCCCCATGAAGTTATATATGGGAAGTGATGTAATTCAGATTATAATTTATGTGAATTCCATTGGTCAGCTGTGCAAGGTTATGTTATGCATATCGTGGTAATTTTCTATGTTAGTCTTGGGAACTTTGTGAGTCAATATATAATGTGAGATTTGGAGTAAGGACTCTCTTGCCTATCCACTAGTCACAAGTAGCAAGAAGTCATAGCTAGTTTACTCTGCATTGAGGAGCAGCCGTAAAGTCCCTATGCCAGGATTTATAATTCCACGTGAGCAGAGAGAGTCGGCTGTAATTATTCTACTGTCGTCTTTTGAAGCCAAAATGCTGGAATCAATAGGAATTGCCAAATTGTGGACAGATAAATTGTTGGTGATTATCTTGGACTGATATAACTGTGGAATATAGTGTCGTCGTGGACTCCTTGTCGTCTTGAAACTGTGGGACAAAAATATCTTCAGACTGAGAAGATTCCCATGAATATATTACCTGATGAGTTTTATGTGAAGGCTTATGTCTTGTCATTTTGGATCCCGCTTTGAGGACATATCTGTCGTTTGAACTGCAACGCTTCTTGTGGACGTAGTGGACATTCTTGGGGACATATTAATAAACTATGTGGGTGTAATTTTGATATTATGTAAATTTGCTTGTTTGGACATACCAAATTCTTGACCAAATCAATTTTACAAATCATTAAAAGCTGTTATATTATTACATAAAATTCAGATCACTTGTGCACAAGGCTCACTTTGAAAGGTATTCTGACTTTGACGTCTACGACCCGTCATAACAGAATTGGGGGCCTCGTCTTGTAATTGAATTGAGATCATTTGAGCCTTATTGTTCAGAATACCATTAAAGTGTGATAACATTGTAAACTTGCCGGGAAAAGCATTGTGCACATTTTGGCATACAAAATTTTGTGTGTATGACATTACTATTGTAAGTTTGGGTTCAGGCAATATTATTTTGTTGTTAGAAGTACAAACGCATTCAAAATGAATGCTACAGTTGGATCAAACAGATCAAACTATATACGAGACAACGATATTTGGGATGTTTTTGTTCAGGTTTTTATAGTCAATATGCACACGCAAGAGCCGAAAAGGGACCTACTATATCAGCAAAATTGAAAGAGAATCCTAGAACGAACAAAAATGTATGATTATTATCAGCCTAGTAAAAGTAAAGAAAAACGAAATGTCCAAAACGAGGGTTATTGTTTGGCCCGACAAGCGATGTCACTATACAGCGCTAAAACGGATAATTATAGGGCCCCCTATTTTTTAAGAAGGGGTTTTGGGTCATATTACTTCCCGCCATAATTTTCCTTTCAAACTTCGCCATAAATAGCGAATTTCATCGATAGAACGAAAAATTCAAGAAAAAAGTTTGCAACTTAAAATAATTATCACTTATACATTTTCAATTTACAATTAACTAAAATTACAAGAAAAAATCTTTAAATTTATGAAAATCCATAAACAAAACAACAATTCTGATTCTGCCACAAAACCCAAAAAATCCAGCCTACTTTCAGTTTAAGTTTCCATTCAATTCCACTGCAGTATAACTTTGGAGTTTGATGGACTATAGTTTACAACAAACTGTAAAGTTTTTATTTGTATGTACCATAAAAATTTGGTTGATAATTTGTTGATAGAGGCCTATTAAGTTATGGTTTTCGTCAGTGCTTTTTTATTCTCTACACATTCACATTTTAGCTTTAATTGTACAGTATACTGTAATGTTACTGTAATTTACTGGCAAAGGTTGCTGCCATGGAGTTTTCCTGTAATTTTTTTTTTTACATTTTAAAGTGGGAATCTACACTGGACTTATATGCCTGATTTGGGGTTCCATTTTCTTAGAAAATAACGTTTAGTTAACTTTAGTGGATGTCTCAGTTTGCAAACGAGTGAACCTTTCACTCCCCAGAAGAGTATTGCCACTTTTTTTTTCCCCCAAAAAAAGGAAGTTAAAATCGCTCTAAAACGGGATTTTCCACTTGTTTGAAGAACAACACGAAAAGAGGAGTGGAATTCCCAGTCATGATTGCAGTGATTTATCATCAAATGATTTTCCTCCTTTTAGGGAGTGAAGTGTTCACTCTATTACATTTCAGAGAGCGGCGAACATTGAAAAAGCAACCCTGTTTAGAGCCGAAACTAGCTCGGGAAATGGTGTTTTTGTCTCTGGCCAACACCGCAGTTTCCATCTGGCCTGGGGATTCCCATTTTTGGGACAAGCCCACAAACGAGCCCACAATCACAACTTTTGTTACTGTATCAATGTTCACAGAACCTACAATGCACGACGGAACGTTTATAATTAATCTGCTGTGAGCAAATCAGACTGATTTTGAGTCTATTGAGGAGAAGGATGGAATCCATTTAAAAAGGAATAGTTTGAGCACATTGTCAAGTCAAGAGTATAGCTTAGTAATATATTCATGTAGAAGATGGTATATTTTAGCACAATTTATATAGCGGGCATTTTGATAAAATGAAGGACACTTTTATGTCTGTTTTTAAAGGTGTAACGAGAGATTTCAAAAATAAATACGAAATGAGTGTGTCACAACATCCAATGGGGTAAAACCGTTTATTTAATACATAGAATAAAAAACCAACAAGCCTTTCTTCATCAAGGTAAAGTGACAGGAGGAGATTTTTTAGGATACGAATTTCTCTCAAATTTCACTAGATCGGTTGTAGACCACCCTACCGAGAACGTTTCGACGGTTTATTGGACAGATGCAAAAGGAAACCGCAAACCTTGTTTTGAACTTGCCTGCTATCGTAATCGTTCCCCATAGGAAACCATGCTTTGACTTTCTGTCGTGACTGACGACAGAAAGTAATAAATCATCATCTTATTACATAAAGACGGCGTATTCGGCTTATTCCCTTCAGGTGTGATCTAATACATTGATAAGCATTCCAAATATGTAAAACACCGGGGTTCGAGAAAAATTGGGGCGCTTCTTCCTGGAAATCTCCTCGTGTCTCTTTAAAGTGCAGTGGGGGTACTCACATGTTAACAGGGGGGTAGGACATGCCAACCTAACAGCAACAGCAAATTCAAAACGGCATCAACTTCCGGGTGCTAGTCTGTTTCAAAGACTTAACGGTAGGAGAGCGCTCTTACGCATATCGAACGGTTACACACAGACTTGACTAAAGACTAGGCCTGGTCACGAATATTTAAATCTAAATGACCGTTTTTGGAAATTACACTATTTTGCAGCGGGGTTAATCCACTAACCCCGACGGATTTCGAAGTCAATAATTTTTTCTTAATTTATCATGATATTACTAAGATCTTTTAAACAAAGGTTTAAGAGATGATTTTTTTAATGTCACTGGGACCGAGACTGCCATAGTAAATGCACGTAGCAGTTCCCCAAATTACCGTTTGAAAATCCCCAATGCCCAAATCGTGCAGATCGTGTCCTACCCCCCCTGCATGTTAAAAGTATACACTCTAAGAAAAAAAGGTGCGAAAGAGACTCTAAATTTGTCCTCTATATGTAACCCTATACCAAAAAGAGTTCTTTAACTGCTTTTATGGTTCTGTTATGAACTTTTTTGGGTTCTCAGATTTTTAAGAACCATTTTTTATGGTTCCATTCTTGAGGGTTCCCTATAGAGGACAAAAAGGTTCTAAGTTGCACTTTTTTCTGAGAGTGTACGGGGATCATTTTTTCATGAGAAATCCTTAGACGTGGGTCGTGTTTTTTTCATGAGAAATTCTTGGACATGATGGGTCACCTTTTCCTGAAAACTGCCTCAAAACATTGTTAAAGTCATTTGTTTTCAAAAATAGGTATAGGGCCTATATTTGAAGAAAAAATCCTTAGAAATGGGTACCTGTTTCTACTAAATGACCCCCTTATAGGGTTGCGACTCCCCAGCCGCGCCAACCAAACCAATTAGATCTGCGCACTGCAAAAACTGGGGTGTTAACTTTAACACCATGGTCCATGGGTGTTAATTTTAACTCCCTCCTGGAATCAATAGGGGACTGCACCTACTGGTGTTAGATTTACACCATTTTGGTGTTAATAACACCATGTTAGTGTTATATTAAGACAAATTTTGGTGTTATATAGGCCTACTGCTTGGTGCTAATTTTACACCATTTTTCTGGAATCAATAAAAACCTCTGGTGTTAATTAACACTAAACTTTGGTGTTAACACTTAAGTGACCAAGGGAGGGGGGTCCTAGGGATCCCCAAAATTTGTTTTCGCGCTGGCCGCTTTACGCGTGGGATTTTTGCGCCAAATTTCTTTGTAATTGTCTGACTTTTAAATGCGCTCTTTTCATACCAAAATAAGTAAACTCGGCCAAGCCGTTACTGATTTAATTAGTGGTCGGGGTCCCTGGCACCCCCCTTGGGCCTAACGGAAGTCATTGCGAATATTTTTAAAAATAAGAATAAGAAACCGAGAACCAAAGCAAATTTTTTTTTGCTGATATAAGTTCACACATACATGTAAGTAAACAATTATTAGTAACATTAAAAATAATTAACCCTTTATGTGCTGAAAACAAACAATTAAAAAAAAAAAAAAAAAAAAAAAAAAAAAAAAAAAAAAAAAAAAAAAAAAAAAAAAAAAAAAAAAAAAAAAAAAAAAAAAAAAAAAAAAAAAAAAAAAAAAAAAAAAAAAAAAAAAAAAAAAAAAAAAAAAAAAAAAAAAAAGTGGCGTCGACAGCCAGCCGACAAGTGAGAAAAAATAGGTGCTCCAAAATCAAAGAAGAAAATGTTTACAACAAAAGGTGCAATCTGTACAAAATAACGAACAGTGTTATTAGCACCCAATTGCCATACGGTGTGTCATATCCTGATGGCTTGGAGCAGCGTAGCTCTGAAACCTTGCTACTGATGGAGTCACATGAAGAATGGCTTGTGGTTGAGGACGTTCCAAATTCAACACTTCTAGGAAAAATCATATTTGTATGCATTTCGAGTTATAAATTGTGTTGTTGTACTTCAATGGATGTTAATCTGGCTGATAATGTTATCTCTCTGGAAGCATGTCTGGTACTAATATACTAAGTTGTAGTGGATTCTTAGAGCAATGGTCCGCCTTGTTGTATGAGGTGGCGAATATGAAGTTGATCCCAGTTAAGAACTCTGTATAGGGGTGTTTACATGGGTTGTTTTCCGATATCTGCGAGACGAACCGTGGCCCGCCCTTCTCTGTATCTGCTCAATCCGGTTATTTCTTATTTAGTATTAGGATTCCATATTTACTGGCATACGCTAATTGGGGGCTGACAAGTGTTTTGTGTATGGGCCCCCTTTTTTGAGCTTATTCTTGTGAACAGGGGGACAGGGTTCTGCGCAGCATCCGAGAGTACGACTGGCGTTATGCGTGATTTTAGTACACTGGTCTTCCACCTTAAATCATGGGATATGGTAACGCCTAGGTAGTCCTGTTTTTTGCACCCTGTTAAATTCTCAGCACCCAGGAGTGTATACTGGTGTAATTTTGGACTACTGTTTGCGTGTGATGGAAAGCACTGCACATTTTTTTGGACGTTTAAAATACATCAACCATGTGGATGACCATTCTGCCAGAGTATTCAGAACTTTTTGTAAAATCTCGGGTTCGTGTGAGTTTCTCATCCTCCTGTACCCAATGCGTCATCAGCGAATAATTTTATGGTTGATTTTATGTGTCCTGTTATATCATTTCTGTAAGTCCAGAATAACACAGTCCCAGGACGGAGCCCTGAGGAACACCTGATGTCACAACTTACCCAAGATGAATGAGTTCCATTGACGGATACGGATTGTTGCCGATTTGATAGAAACTGCTTGATCCACCCCAGTGGTGTTACTTTAATACCATAATACTAAGCTTTGATATGAGATGTTTGTGTGAGACTTTTACAAAAGCTTTGCTAAAGTCTAAAAGAACCACA
This sequence comes from Ophioderma brevispina, assembly GCA_023653785.1. NCBI lineage: Eukaryota > Metazoa > Echinodermata > Ophiuroidea > Amphilepidida > Ophiodermatidae > Ophioderma > Ophioderma brevispina. The sequence goes on along the minus strand of JAMKCH010001075.1, from coordinate 136 downwards.
TCTGTCTGACCCCTGTCATTTAGTGTTTTCGGACCAATCATGTTGTGATTTATGAGTTGTGTAACTGTTGATAAGCAAGACCTGAAACCGTGATGTTCATTTATTAGAATATTTTGGTGATCAAGATGTTTGCTAT